>JAGDQO010000293.1:0-238738 GCA_018342035.1 Solanum appendiculatum
TGCGAGGAGAAGGGCTCGTGAATTCCGAGTTGGTGATTGGGTTTATTTGAAGGTGACACCCATGAAGGGTGTGATTCATTTTGGTAAGAAGGGCAAGTTGAGCCCAAGATACGTGGGTCCTTATAAGGTGATGAGGAGAATTGGCAAGGTAGCTTATGAGTTGGAATTGCCTAGCGAGATGGATTTGGTTCATCCGGTATTTCATGTGTCTATGTTGAGGAAGTGTGTGGGTGATCCGAATGCCATTTTGTCTCTTGATGTTGTGGGGGTTGTTGAAGATAATTTGACCTATGAAGAGGTTCCGGTCCAGATTTTAGATAGACAAGTGAAGAGGTTGAGAAACAAAGATGTGGCTTCCATTAAAGTCCTTTGGAGAAATCAACAAGTTGAAAGTGCTACTTGAGAGGCCGAAGCGGACATGCAAAGGCGATATCCTTAGCTTTTCCACTCCACTCGAGCCTAAGGTATTGATCTAAGCCCTTTATAAAATCTCAGGTCTTAAGTTCAGCCCCCATGTCATTGCATACATTCATGTTTAAGTTGACAAGTTCATTGTGGTTTTACAACTATATTGAGGTTTTGAAATAAGGTGTAAGTGCATTGTTGCATCCTTATGTGGGCTGAAATTTCCATGTTTGTGTCTCTCATGTGCGTTTCTTTAACATTCGGGGACGAATGTTCCCAAGGGGGAGATATTGAAACGACCCAAAAAATGCCCGAAAATGTGCTTCGGAAACACCTATAATTGTATTTTCCATATATCTCAAAATCCGTGCATGATTTCGGAAATTCGACTTCATATTCTTATTTGTGGGGTCAAATTGAGTGGGAAATGGGTCTAACCCGAATTTTAGAGCAACCGTATCAAAATTCAAAAATCGCAAAAATTGCGATTCGGAGGGTCAACTTTAAAGGGGCATATCTCTTAGCACACAAGGAACTGGAAGGGCTGCAACCTATCAAATTAAAGCTCTTTGAGTTAGCTTTCCAAAGCACTTGGTTTCACCTTGGTCCGAGTTAGGATGAGGGAGTTATGACCATTTTCGTAAAACCTGTCTGTGCAGATTTGCAATTTCCAGTGAGCTTTTTTTTTTGGCGGGTTGGAGACGTTTTTTATAAAAAGGGGATATGTCCCATACTTAGTCATTTTTCTTAACTCCAAAAACACTCTCTAAGCCCTCTCCAAAAATTCCACCAAGATCTTCAACCAAATTCAAACATCTCAAGCTCTAATTCCGGATTCAAGACTCAATCTCAAGCTTCGATTCTCCATTCCAATCTTCATCAAGGATTCTCCAAAGTTGAGGTATGTGGGTTTGATTGTGGAAACCTTCCTTTCCACAAGTCCAACCATTTATCCTCTATTTCTACTTCAAGTTTATGGGTCCCTATGATTATTATGAAACTCTTGAATTATGGAATTACTACTACACACCCTATTATGGTCCATTTTGCATATTATCATGAAATGGAATTATTATGTGATGTTTATGGTTTACATGCTTCCATGATCAAATTATGAAGGTTGATATATATATGTATGTTGTTGTGGGCTGATTTATATGGATTTTTGGAATTGGTTGGACTTAGTATTCTTGAAATACATGATTTCATTTACATGAACAATTGCCCACCTTGTGTTTGATAAAATGCCCATTTATAGAATTCTTAGGAAAGGGAAGGTCCAAGGTACGTCCTATGAGTCGGATGGTTATGTAATTACTGAAATGATGATGAAATGGACACATGTATATGATTTTCTCTATATAAGTGTTGTGAGTCGACCAAGCCTAGTACGGGGGGTAGTAGGCCCGTATAACCGTATCGAGGGGTTGGTACCTTGGTTGCCTAGTACGGGGGGTAGTAGGCCCGTATAACCGTATCGAGGGGTTTGTACCTTGGTCCCTAGCTCGGGGGGTGGTAGGCCCGTGTAACCATATTGAGGGGTTTGTACCTCTTTCGCCTCTCCAAGGGGGTGGTAGGCCTTGGAAATACTATATTGATGGTCACTCGCCACACATGTACTACGCCCCACTAAATATGATTTTTATGTAAGCATCATTATACATATCATTTCATTAATATGCTATCTATTGGGTATGATTACGCATTTTCCTATGATGTCCATCTAATGTAGCATTGCATTGCATCCCATATACTTAGTACATTCAAATGTACTAACGCATACTCTATGCCTACATGATGTCACCATGTAGGGACCGGAGCACCGCTTGACCATCCTCCTCCGCGTGGCTAGTACGATTTTCTATAGTGGTTATTGGTGAGTCCTCCATTTCGGGGACGTTGCTCATGATCTTTTGCTATGTATAAAACTTTTCCTTTCTAGTTATGTTTTGACTATGAGGGTGAGCCCGGTAGTTTGTCTTGGCCCCCGCTAAGTACTCATGTTTAGAGGTGGTGTTGGACAAGTTGTGTATTATGCTTGAGCTTGACTCATCTATGGTATTTATGTATCATTTCTTTTTTTTGCTCCCTTAGTCCCGATTTCCCCCTTGATTATGCTTATCGTTTTTGGTCATTTAATTGCTTCCGCGACCAAGGATGTGTAATGATACGCTATGAGGCTTGTTTGGGGTTCCTTCGGGTTCCCCATTCGCCGGTCACATCTAGGCCCTAGGCTTGGGTCGTGACAACCTGACTGGTCTAACTAGCTTTGGATCCACTAACACTATCCATACTTTGAATAGCGACATGCACTGGTCTACCCTGATAACACTAGCCTGAATAATCTCTACCTCTGGATGAATGACTGCTAAACTGACCCTGGTGAAAAAACCTCTCGGTACTGCTGCCCTGTCTAGCATGCCGAATATTCTCAATCATCCTAGCATAGTCAATAATACTTTGGAACATACCACCCAATAGCATAAGAGAGGTTCTGGCCTCCTGAAGATAATTGGTGAACCCCTTCACCAACTTATGGATCCGCTCAAACTCTATGGGAATACTCTAGATGGAATAACGAGACAACTCATGGAAATGAGCCTTATACCCAGAAACTGATAAGGAGCCCTGCTCCAAATTATCAAACTCATCCCTGCACTAATCTAGAAGGCTGTAGGGAACAAACCTCTGAAGGAATACCTTAGTAAACCGCTCCCAACCCATAGCATGAGAACCAACGGACTTACGAGCAAGAACTGATCTCCACCACTCCTTGGCCTGATAAGAAGTGTAAGACACCCCATGAGCCTCTAAAATACCTAGGTTGAACAACTTATCCCGGAACTCAGTCAAGAAGTATACTCACCAAATTAAAAATAACATAAAGATAACTTACCCATTTTCATTAGAGGTGATAATCAGCTTTTGAAAAACATCATATTCTCTACCGTCTCCTATATTTTGAGTCTTTGAACAAGGTGGTGTAGTAGTACTACTGATTGATGATGATAATGTTATAGAGACTCCAATATTTGATCTAGTGCTAGGTGTGGATGATGCTGGAGATACAGCTGGAGTCGATGATGGAAGCAGATATGAGGAGCTGCTATTTTGACTTATCTATCTAACAACTCGAAGAAAACTTTATATGAGGTGTGGGCACATATTATTTTCAAGAATTGTATTCATGCCAGGTGGTGGTATACTAAAAAAAGAAGATGGTAATGAAGTCGACAGGGGAGGAAAGCAAGGTGGTAATGAAGTTGATAGAGGAAGAATATCGGGTGGCAGTGAAGGCTATTAAGGAGGAACTACAGATTGCAGTGAAGTCAGTTGAGGAGGAAAGGTGGGTGGCAATGAATTTTCCTCAAGAAGACCTACTTTTGGCTGGCTTGAGTGACTTGTAGGTGGCAATGACGATGGTTGAGAATCATGTTGTTTCCTCTTATTTGTATGCTTTTAACACTTTCCAGATGCCTTCTTCATTGCCTAAAAAGATACTCAAAATATGCACAAGAATACATTATAAGCCAAGTATGCACATTAATGATACATTATAATCCAAATATACACAAGGATACGTTAGACAGTAACACAATAAGCTATGTGTAATTGCGGCTACAATACTACAATAATGTTAACTGATAATATTTTGCAAGACTCAATATTGCAACTGTTAGTAACCAACTAGTACTATCTGAAGTCATCCTGGGTGGGTTGGTTTTAGAACTAAACTTTGGACCACTTACATTTATGACATCACTTTTCTTTCTACCTCTCTTCCTAGGGAGAACACTCACAGGAGGCTGTCCTTCTACTTACAGATCATATCCTCCAGAGGACAAAATATTATTAGATTTGAATTTTCCTGACATCCTAAATTAAGTAGCTTCCTTGTATTCATCCATCTGAACTTCAAGATCTATGAGGTGTCTGATGGAGTTCTTGGAGCATTTCTGCCGAAGAGGCAACAGTGAAATCTGCATTATTGCAAATATCATTGTCAATAATAGATTACCTTAGTGAGGTCTTGTTACTGTTGTTACCAATTGGAGTGGAGACCATAGATGGATTGGAGGAGCTCTTTACTCCTCAAGGAGTAACTTCGTCACAATCTTCAGTTTCATCTTCTCCCCAGCCAATTAAACTCGTACGGGAGACCCAACTATTTACATAAGGATATATATGACAGGTACTTGCCCTTCTTCCGTTCTTTCCATTCAAAATTTTTTTCAAATTTTCATTCTCAATCTGTGAATTGGATATCATGCTCCTCATTCCTCTAGGAGATTCCAATGAGCCAGACATCCCCATCTCGGTTATTATATTTTATAATCATTTGTGTAAAAATTTGTTGCACTTGAGCCGAGGGACTTTCATAAACAACCTCTTTACCTCCACGAGGTAATGTTAAGGTCTGCGTTCATTCTACCCTCCCCATACTTCACTTGTAGAATTTTGCTAGATATGTTGTTATTTTTAATGTGCAAAAGAAAAATGTCAAAATTACACAAAGGTGCACAAAATGATTAATTACTCCCTCAATTTTGGTTGTGGGAGAGGTAGGGGCGGCAGATTTAGAGAGAAATGAGAGGGTGAAGTAGGGATTTTGTATTTAAAGGGGTGGGGTTAAAAACATTTAGGCTTTGGGCAGGTGTGGACCTGGACCCAATGGGAAACGGGTGTGGCGCCTTGGTGTCGTGGTGAGCCAAGCCTGCGCCAAACATTTTCTAGTTTTTCCTTTGGCACTGCGCGCCTGCACTGTGCTAGCCATAGAATTCCCTGGCAACGACGCCAAAAACTTGTTGCTCCCAAATGCACAAGCAAGTGTACATGGTCGTAGAAGTAATAAATGGCTCTTTCAGAACCAGATTGTCAAATGCAAAGGCATTAAAATCAATTTATATCTAATTTAACTAATTCCACAAATTAAAGAAAGTGTTCTCAAGAAATTTGTGTTTTCTATACTACTGTTGCAAATAATTCACTTTAATAGTAACTAATAACGATAATTTTCATTTTGGTGTTTTACACAATAAAGGGACAATTCCAGGGCTGTAGCATATTTAAGGTTTCATGTGTCACATCCCATGTATGAATTAATTACGGTTATCAAATTACTGATTTACAGGGTTGATTTTATGATCATAATCTCTAAACCTCTAATCACCTACTACAGTTGACTGTCTAACTACTTTGTTGAGCAGGAATAGAAAAATTCATTTGGCGAACATTTATATTTCATAACCAAGCACGGCCGGGTGTCAATCCTAAATACGAATCTAAACTAGTGGTATGCAAGAAAGATCGCGCTCTTTGTATTCTTTGGTCTATCTACTCATTCGTCTCTTGAGTTCAAGAATAGACAATATATTTATTTCAATGGTGGCCAATCATGAAATATTAAAACAAGATTACAAAAGTAATTTATGTGATAACAAAATTAATCCATAGAAATTGATGTTCAATAATCACTCATGGCAACAGCCCCAGAACAAAGGCTTTTAGCCACTTATAATTAAAAAAAAAACATAAACAAGATTTTTTTCATGAAATTCAAAACTAAAGAAAAAGTAAAAGATTGAAACCTAAGATGAATTATTTATCCAAACCTAAGATGAATTATTTATCCCTTACTCTTGCACACGAAAAAGAAGTAGTTCCCTTATAAAATAGACATAGGGTCCTATTTATAGAGTTTAGGAAAAATAATCCCCACTTCTAATCGAATTTGGACTCCTAGAACAACTAAAATTTGTCAGGAAGGTCGGGGACATACGAGGACGCCATGCCACCATCGCGCCAAGAGGCGCCTTCAGTTGTTTTGGGCCTGCCACGGTGTGCTGCTAGTGCGCCTGACATGAGCTTTAGTAATTTTGACTCTGGCGCGGTGTGCTAGCCTGCTCCAGGTATGATTTTCTTCATGCTCATTTTCCCATCGCTCCCATTGGCTCCTTTCCACCTCCTATTTTGCTTATATTCCTCTCGAACCCCTGCATATCTCTAATCATGTAGGTTAGTGTGCAATCATTGCAATACTAATCAAAACACACAATTATCATCAAGAATGTCCTCGAAACACGTGGTACATGTGGGTATTTGTAGTAATTGGGCATACAAATATGCCCAAAATCACCACCCCACACTTAACCTTTGTTCGTCCTCGAACAATCTCTAAACTATAACTAATCATTTACACCTACGGACTTATCTACCTGCATTAAAATCAACCAAACACATTTAATCATGGTTTTGTGGTTCACACTTTATGCAATCAATCAACAAATTAGTTCACCAAGTTAGTATAACAATCGACAAAACATAACCTCAATAAATGACTTGTCACCAATTTTTTCCCAGCCAATGTGATTATATAAGAACATACCAACATAAAATACACCCAAATGTGCGTCATGAATGCCCTCACTATTTTTGGTATAACCTTTCACTCATACATACATTATGTTCACACATTTTAGTTTTCAAAAAGGCCTATTTTTCAAAATTTAAGCTTTCACTCTAACAAAAGAAGTTCTAGAATATGACAACATACCATAGGCTTGCCCTTAGTGTACTTTAACTTGCACAATCAAGAGGATTTCACTTGGTTGTAATGTCGGCCTCGGGATAGGGAGGGTACATTTAGAATACAATAGTGACTACTCCTCCTTAATGCACTTGTTTTATTATTCGGACAACTTCAACAAATTTTCTCGTCTTTGGTGCACACCTCTTAAACACCCTTCATTCACCTTTTAATTCTTGCCCTTTACATGTTTTAAGCACTTGTTCAAAATGTTCACTATTCAAGCATTTTTTATAAAGCATACAAGTGCTTATGCAATTTATTCATGGACTATTTTCACCTCAATCCTTACTTTCACCACATAAGCCATCCTACCATGCTTCACTTCTACCATCATCTTACCCTTTCTTATCTACATCGTGCATTAAGGATCAATATTTGGATCAAACAAAGGAATGGTGTGAACAAATAGGGATTTGGCTCATTGTGTGGTTAATCAAAGAATTATAGGCTAAAAAGCTCAATGGGGCTTCACTAAGGATAACCATTGTGGAGGCATACACGAGAGTTAAATTGGCTATTCAAAGAAATACCTCAATCCTATTACATAATTCTTACAAGTTACTTGTTTCGCACACACGGGGCAAGTCCAGATGCCATTCTATGCAAGAACTAATCAAACACTCACCACACATGGCATCATGACATACACATAAGGACATAAATAACTTAGCATGCTCATACAAATCACATTGAGTGTGTCTTACACAATTAAGCCAAACTTTATTATTTTAGAGTCAAAACAAAGAACCTATGTGTGTCTCAAGGTTACTAATTCCATTATATTTGCATATTTAAGTGAGAACTACCCATGATGTTCTAGCTGACTTCTAAGTAAGGTTTCAACGTACCCAAGGTCCGGCTTCACAACCTACCTATCTATGACTAATTTTCCCTTAAGACGATCGTCATCCATCTATTACCAGGAACAGTCACTTCTAAGATGACTCTACGACTCAACTAACAATCAAACAAAATAAAAGAAACTAGTCCTAGTCGGTTCAATGGGACTATCCTCAGGAAAAGAACCAAAAAAAAGTCGAAGAACCCATCTAAGAAACAAAAAGACTCGATAAAGCAACAAAATTATTTATATGGAAGTTCATCTCCCACCCCACACCTAAACATAGCATTGTCCTCAGTGCAAAAAAATCAGAACATAAGTGTAGAATGAAAGAAGGACTCCCTTAGGCCTATAGGCCTCATCGCCATCATCATCGGCATGATCATCTATCACACTAGTGGCTCCATCAACTTCCATAAGTGCTATGTCAACCTCATCACCATCATCATCATCATCGTCAACCTCATCATCCACAGTTGCTTCATCATCTTCCAATGGCTCTTGAAAAGACAGACCCATTCTGCACATATACATCGCACTATACATCAATGGGTAGCGCTCTGCCAATTCATCTATCTCCACATTAGTGATAGGGCGACCACCTATTCGTAACTGCAACT
This sequence comes from Solanum appendiculatum, assembly GCA_018342035.1. Classification (NCBI taxonomy): domain Eukaryota; kingdom Viridiplantae; phylum Streptophyta; class Magnoliopsida; order Solanales; family Solanaceae; genus Solanum; species Solanum appendiculatum. The sequence continues at coordinate 8,456 of JAGDQO010000293.1, forward strand.
CAGCCATTCCAAACATGCGACCCATCTAGCTATCATCCCTCATTTGTCGATCAGCGAAAGACAAAATAGGCCATGTGAAATATCCTGAGCCTTAGTTTTAGTCACATCTACTATGTTGCAAACCAGATAGGCAACCCTAGATGGGCACAAGTCGTGGACCTCTTCTTTAACCCTCTCAAACCTAAGTAAACGGGTCAACAAGCTCCCGTAGAAAAATCTCCACCTATTGTTATTTCAGAACTTCATCATGTTCTGTCTAAGAACTGACCCCACATTCACAGGCATACCCTTCATTTACATGTACACTAACACAATCCTGTCCCTAGTAACCTCAGATGTATGCTTGCAAGGCAATAAAATACTACACATTATTTTCAACCACACCCTAGCCTCTTGGTTTAAGTGAGAATAATGAAGGGTAGTGTGTCTACCCGTGTCCTTGCTACGATCCCACCTAGTAGTAGAGTTGACACCGCATAAAGTGTGATAGATATCTCTATAAGGGGGTGTTTCTTTCAACCTTAGGTATTCAGCGGACTCACAATGGGGGGTTCCTAAAAAAATATTCAATGCTTTGGTAGAGAAATGAATAATCTTACCCCTTACATCAACATTGTTGCTCCACCGCTACTCTGTATTCCTATTAGCATAGAATTCACGCACAAGAGTAAGATAGTGCAACCCAAGAATGTTAGTTGTCTCATAAATTTGTGGGAATTTCGATTGCAACCTCACCTCGCTCACATATTCATTCCCAAGATACTTGGCCTCCTTTTGACATTCAAACCAATCATGCCCATAGTGCTCCACCACTTGTTTGCCAAACTTTTGGGATGGAGTTCTAGCACTTGATGACCCAGCGACATCACCTTTTCGAGACCGCTTGCTCCTTTCCCCAACTTTGACTTACTTTCCTTTTGGTGCCATGAAAATGGGAGAACAAAGCTTTGTGGAAGAAGGAAAAAATTAAAAACTTGAGAGTGGTGGGGGTGGGTGTCGACAGTGAGTAAAGGAGACGGGAAGGGGAGGAATTTTGGTGGAGAGTTAAAGGAATGGAGGGAAACATAGGTGAAAGGGCACTTTGGAGGAGGAAACAATGGATGAAAGTGAGAATTTGGGAAAGAAAGAGAGAAGAAAAAGAGACCAAATTTTTGTAGTGGGAGAGGTAGAGGCAGCGGATTTGGAGAGAAGTGAGGGGGTGATGTAGGGTTTTGGGAATTAAAGGGGTGGGGTTGAAATTTTTTTGGCTTTAGGCGGGTGTAGGCCCCGATCCAACTAGAAACGAGTATGGCTTCTTGGTGGTGTGGCGCGCCAAGACTGGGCCAAGAATTTTCCTCTGTAGTTTTCCCTTTGGCGCGGTGCGCCAGCCTAAGGATTCTCCAGCACCAGCGTCAAAAATGTGTTGCTCCCAAATGCACATACAAGTGTACCTGGTCGTAGAAGTAATAAATGGCTTTTTCAGAACTGGATTGTCAAACCCACAGGACTTAAGATCAATTTATATATAATTCAACTAATTCCATAAATTAAAGAAAGCGTTCTCAAGAAATTTGTGTTTTCAATACTACTGTTGCAAATAATTCACTTTAAAAGTAACTAATAATGACTACTTCATTTTTGGTGTTTTAAGCAATAAAGGGACAATTCCAGGGATGTAGCATACTTAAGGTTTCATGTGTCACATCTTATGTATGAATTAATTGCGGTTATTAAATTACTGATTTACAGGGTTGATTTTATGATCATGATCTCTCGACCCCTAATCGCCTACTCCAGTTAACTGTATAACTACATCGTTGAGCGGGGATAGACAGACTCAACTGGTGAGCATTTATATTTCATCCTGTCTATAACCAAACACAGTGTTCTTCTGGGTGTCAATTCTAAACACGAATCTAAACAAGTGGTATTAAAGAAAAATCTTGCTCTTTGTATTCTTTAATCTATCTATCTATTCATCTCTCGAGTTCAAGAATAGATAATATATTTATGTTAATAGTGGCTAATCATGAAATACTAAAATAAGAATACAAAAATAATTTATGTGATAACCAAATTAATCCATAGAAATCGATGTTCAACAATCACCCATGGCTACAGCCCCCAGAACAAAGGCTTTTAGCCACTCATAATAATCAAAAATATAAACAAGATTGTTTTTATGAAATTCGAAACTAACGAAAAAGTAGAAGATTGAAACCTAAGATGAATTGTTTATTCCTAGCTCTTGCACACGAAAATAAGTAGTTCCCTTACTAAATAAACCCAGGGTCCTATTTTTAGAGTTTACGAAAAATAATTCCCACTTCTAATCAAATGTGGACTCCTAGAACAACTAAAATTCGCCTGGGAAAGTCGGGGACACACAGGGGCACCACGCCACCATCATGCCAAGAGGCGCCTTCAGTTGTTTTGGGCATGGCACAGTGCGCCGCCAGTGCGCCTGGCAAGAGCTTCAGTAGTCGTGGATCTGGCGTAGTGCAGGGATGATTTTCTTCGTGCTCGTTTTCCCATCGCTCCCGTCAGCTCCTTTCCAATTCCTATTGTGCTCATATTCCTCTTGAACCCCTGCATATCGCTAATCCTGTAGGTTAGTGTGCAATCATCGTAATACTAATCAAAACACACACTTATCATAAAGAATGTCCACGAAACATATGGTACGTGCGGGTAATTTGTAGTAATTGGGCATGCAAATATGCCCAAGATTTGTAGTAATAAGGTTAGCGTACATTCTACCCTCCCTAGACCCCACTTGTGGAATTTCACTAGGTATGTGTCACGTTCCAACCCACCGGGCCATGCATGCGGGCACCTACTCTAGCACCTAGATAGGAGAAACCTTATCACTTAATTTAAAACCGGGCAATGCTGAAATTAATATAAGACACAATCTAACATCCAATTTAATCATGGAAATACTCTTAGCTTGATTTAAAACAAATTCCTTTTTAAAGAAACACAGTACTAAACACTCCCCAAAGGAACTAGTCTAAACAAAGTCATTGTTACTTGCTATGTTTTCGGCACAGTCTCTGTCTTCTTTGTACCTAAATTTGTTGCACTTGAATCGAGGGTCTTTCGGAAATAGCCTCTCAACCTCCACGTGGTAATGGTAAGGTCTGCGTACATTCTACCCTCTCCACTTGTGGAATTTCACTAGATATGTTGTTGTTGTTGTTGTTGTTGTTGATGTGCAAAAGAAAAAGGTCAAAATAACACAAAGGCGCACAAAATGATTAATTACTCCCTCAATGCCGCCTAAGAAAAAGGGTCATTTTCTCTTGAGAATACGTAAGTGCATTGATGTGAATTCTACTTTAGTATAATTTAGATCATGAATGATTGAACATGAATATTGCTTACAGAGTTCACAATAACATGTCAAGATCATACATCAAACTCGTCAATGATTTGAAATAGAGAGAGTATTAAAAGATTAGAACGCAGGACAATTAACAAAAACGCGACAGATTGAGAATAGTAGATAGACCTTCTTTGGAATAGAAGTTTCTTTTATAGTTTCTTTGTTTCTTAATTCAATGTTTGAGGTCAGGTGATTTTTAAAGAATGTTGTTACGACCCGACTTTGTTTAATAATTCAAACGACAGTTGTTTTTGTTGTAGTGACAAATGTACAATTTGATCATACTGTTCCCTGGTGAAGTGATTTACCCCTAGTTGACCAAATTGATTTGCAAGAGGTTACAGCTAGACATCATCCTTAGATCCTAATCCTTCATTTGTCTCCATTTTAGAGATGTAACCTTGATGTTATAATTATATAGCCTCGTTGTGATCATCTCATTGTTTTGTTTTAATTGTATTATATAATTATAATAGTGAGGTCAGAGAGATCCTAAAATAAAGAATTGAATATTTAGAAATGCGAAAAAAAATATAAAACAATCTGAAAACTAGAAATAAAGATACATGAAATTTAAAGGAGAACTCCAAGAATTTTCAAAAATACGATGTTTAAAGTCTTGACAAGATTCAAGAAACAACGTATAGATTTATGAGAAAAAACCTAACGTCTTTACTTGAGAAAACTAATAAACATGATAGGTTGAAATCTTGACCGCTTTATGAGTAATTTAAGACAACAATTAGTATGTAGAAACTACTCGCCTTCTAAAGAATACTAAAGATAAATCAAAGATTGTTGTAAAACTAAAGCAAAATAAGACAAGAAATATAGAAGATGGAAGCAATAGAAATAAGTAGACAAGAGATGAAAGTTTTTCTTATTCTTCCAAGTATTCAAGTGTATACAATATGAACCCTTATGTCTCTATTTATAGTGTAACATAGAGGCATACAAAAGGTTAGCATAAACATGACATTAATCATGAATATAATGGAGGAGGTTATGGAGGTGTAATGTTACAAGAATAATGGTCATAAAGGTGGAGGTTATCTTCATAATGGAGGGAAGTAATGGAGATAATTGGTGAATGTAACTTCTTGGTGTAGTGGACATCCACACTATAATATTTTATAACACTCCCCCTTGGATGTCCACAGATAATATGCCTCGATAAAACCTTACTAGGAAAAATCCTGTGGGAAAAAATCCTAGTGAAGGAAAAAGAGTACACATATCTTTTAATACGCATTATTTGTTGCCTCATTAAAAACCTTGCCAAGAAAACCTAGTGAGACAAAACCTCGGTCAAGGAAAAAAAAGTACAACGCATATTATACTCCCCCTGATTAAAACCTCACTTAATTTTTTGTGATGATGTCATCCAATCTTATATATCAACTTCTCAGATGTTGATATTGACAGTGTCTTTGTGATCAAATCACATTCACGAAGATGTTGCATACTTGAACTCATCCTGATATATCGTTTTATGATTTCATCTATATGATGAGGCTTTGAGCTTAGCCAAATACATTCTTAAAACTTACTTTATTCGTGACCTCGCTGTTGCATGTAAACTGCTCATTCAACTTGTTCATAGCAACAATCATGTTATAGACACTTTCATTTGTAATTGATTGTCTTGTAGAATAACTTGATATAATTTCATTGTGATACGACTTACTCCCGACTATGATATAATTTCCTGAATATGATAAGTCATAATTCCAACCAAACACACTCCCGACTTACTTCATAGATCAATATTATTTCTGCATGATTTGAAGAAATGGTTACTAGTGTTTGATTCTTTGAATGCCAAGATATTGTTGTGCCTGCACGTGTCAACAAATAGTCGATTTGCGATCGAACTTTATGCAGATCAAATAAATATTCTGCATCTACATAATCAAATAATTTCTGCAACAGAGGTTGATCATTTCAATTTTATTGAATCTCGTCTTTACTTCTCAAAGAAAACCACACATCTTCTATGTGTTGAATCACTTGCTTTGTTAGTTTCTTGGCCTAACTTGAATGATAATATGACAATTCCTTCACATAAATTTCGTTATATAGATCAAATAATCTTCTAGCATTTGCATAACCAACAATATGTAAGTGCACCAATTGCACTAATACATGATATTTTCTAATCATTTTCATGAGATCGAAAAGATTCTTTATGTGTGTTAAGCAATTTCAGAACCACTGGTTACTCAATGGAATTGCTTTAAAACTTTTTAAATCCTTCAAGGATTTTCATATAATATTCATCGCCTAGTTAGACATCATAATCATTCATTATACGTATTCAAGGGTTTCATCTATTGCCAGACTAAAACAAGTCTCATTGCACCACCACTAGAGAATATATCTCCATTTAATAATGTCAGGACTTTTGCGAAAATCTTTTATGCCCCGAGGCACAAATCGTACTTTATATCTTATGAATATACTTTCGCACAATGATTCATTTGTACCCCACTGACATTATATTCTGATCTATGAACTATAAGTTCAAAAACATCACTTTTCTAAGTGAAATAAAATATACTTGAATAGTGCATTTTATTTGGCCAATTATTTATCTGTTCACACTATATGACAGATTTGAATTCAAGATCCTCGTCACTATTTATAGCATCGAGTGCTACTTCTTATCAAAGGTACCATCGACGGTCATTTTGATATCGATTCCAATACGACATAACTTATCGAGATCTCTTCATTTTCATCATTTTCAGGTACCTAAACCTTTGCCAAGGTTTTATGAAATGTTATGTCATGGTGTTCTTTTAAAGCACTTGCCTCATTATCATGATCATTTTGATAATTTGCTCCTCTCCTTCCTCAAGGAGTTTTACATTTGGAATCGATTGGTCTATCACGCTTCTGGCGTACCATAGACTCTGTCCTTCAAGGACCATTTATTGGAGCATTTTCAGCTTAATTAAAATATTGGGTCAATAAATACATCGATAAATTATTTGCAAAATTTTGTAAATGAATTATCTCTTGAACTTTGAGTTCATATTTTTTTTAACTAGGATCTAGATAATTCACTCCACACATAATTTTCAACTGCTACTCATATCTCCCCCTAATGTTAGGAAATCTAACATTTACCCTCAATCTCATTTGGGGATCCATCTTTGTGCGTGGTGGAGCAATAAAATCGTATGTGCACATATCAAAAAAAATTTAGATGGAAATTATTTGGTTCCTGACCCTGAACCAATTGTGATGGGAGAATATTGTTGGCTTGATGCATACATGTTAAATAAACTTATCTCATACCAGATTTTATTTGAGAGTTTTGTTCTCATAATCAATGGTCTAGTTATAATTGGAGGCATACAATTTTTGCTAAAACAATCGCATTATCAATATAATTTTATAGTTTGGAACTATGCTCTTAATTTAACAATTCAAGCAAACAAACTTGCAAAAACCAATTTGTAAGTTGATAACAAATGCACATGTGGTCATACCATAGATGTATCTATTAAATCAAAATAATAAGTGATCCACATGGCAGGTGAATGGGCCCATATTCACCTTTTTATATGTTCCAAATAATTTCAAGGGATACAATCTCAACCTTAGCTGGTACAATGATTATTTTATCATGAGAACAAGCAACACAAGAAAATTCTTGAAGAATCTTTTATTTCTTCAACATTTAGCCACATGAATTGTCAATTTCTTTTGCATCACATTTGAACCGGAATGACCAACCGGTCGTGCCAGCTGATATGTATTCTAGTAAACTTCTAGTTTACTTTTGCATGTGATTCCATCATCATGCCCATATTTGTATACAACAAACAAGAGAAAAAATGGGTAATCTTATACATAAATATTTATAACCCACTTCGATTGTAGTAATCCAAAGATATTAAATCTTCCCATATTTTATAGTCTCAATATAATAATTTTTTCCTTCGTAACTTAAAAAGTTTCTTTTGAGACTTACTACAATCCCAATATTATGAACATTTCATTTCTTTGAATAGTAACAAATTAGCCCTTTCGGAGCCCTCAGTTAATTTTGTGTACTACCACAAATTTGACAACCCCATTTATATGGTGACCATCTCCTTCAAGGAGAAAATTATTCTTATTGTCATGACTAAAATTATTACATGCAAGACTTATTTCTTGACAATCAATAACAAATTTGTTTTGCCACACAACAATATTTATTTTGGTCATGGCCACAACCTTCATAGGAAAGAATCATTTCTTTCTTTTGTCCTTCAATAGTTCATAATAAAACATACCACAATATTTGTGTAGTACTCAAATGATATGACCAAATGACAATTATGTCACAATATTTTTTTTCAATCTCTCAAACCTCCCGTAGAGGTGAGAAGTGACATTTATCCAACCATACATGAACATATCCTTATTCATAAGAATACAAGTCACATTTTCTTCAAGAAATGGACCAAAACCATTTGTACATGCTCCATAAGTTTTATGAGAAACTCATTGTCAAGCTTTGACATTATCAACTTTATGTGACCCACCTCAACATCACTTTAAAAGGTCAAATGTACTAAATGTACTACCACTTTGTATTCCTTTATTTTGATGGACGATTTACAAAACTTTTCAAATTGGATTGCACCAACAACAATATGCCCAATAACCTTTCATACCATTTTGATGGTAAACATTACCTTCACATTTTGAAGGACCATCGTAAGAACCCATGGTGTTCTTCCTTTTTATTACCACAACGATGACCATTAACATTTTACTACACCCATATTCATATATTCAATCACTTCTCATATTTCAGACATATTATGCACTGCTACCACATTCACATAAGAGAATGGAGCAAATCAATTGGGCAGATTTCATGACTTTTATCAAGAGCATATCAATTTGCTCAGTCATCATTATATCGTCAATATTTTGCATTGGGACTTGAACCCAGCGTCTTACCCATAAGAAGGCGTTTTAGATCATTATTTGTTGGGACCCAACCCAACATTTTATTATCATGATGCACCAGGACTCTCACCCGATGTCTTACCCTCTTGGGGCGATAGGACTTGAATCCTTCGTTTTATCCTCCATCAATAACATAATAAGCCAAATATAGTAGAACTCACCGTTGAGCCTTAAAAAAATATTACCACTTTGTGATAAACATGCACAAATAAATATTGAGCAAAAGAAAAACAATATAAATATTGTCAAGAAAATATGTACTAATAGCTTAAACTTACCAAAACAAAGAGTTACATATGCAATTAATTGCAGTCATTTCCAAAGTTGCAGCAGGAATTACAATTCAGATAAAATTTTAAACCTTTTGTTTGTGGAGTAAAAATCACTATAGGTGCTATCAAATTATATTATATAGCACATAACATAAAGGTTGGTGAAGGAAAATCATTAACTTTATTTTGTTGTGTATGCTGACTGTTATCATTAAACACATAATAGTAACGCATTTGCATCAAAGTAAAATTGACGGACAACTCTAAAACTTTCTGCTTAGGATATTCATACCTGATATTAGAGAGATGATCCGAATAAAACTATGAATACATACCAGATTAAGGAGTGACGCTCAACTTGAAAAAATCAAAATGATATTAGAGTCTCGTGTTGATAACGTGTTGTAAAACTAAAGCAAAATAAGACAAGAAATATAGAAGATGAAAGCAATAGAAATAAGTAGACAAGAGATGAAAGTTTTTCCTATTCTTCCAAGTATTCAAGTGTATACGATATGAACCCTTATGTCTCTATTTATAGTGTAACATAGAGGCATACAAAAGGTTAGTCATAAACATGACATTAATCATGAATATAATGGAGGAGATTATGGAGGTGTAAGGTTACAAGAATAATGGTCATAAAGGTGGAGGTTATCTTCATAATGGAGGGAAGTAATGGAGATAATTGGTGAATGTAACTTTTTGGTATAGTGGACATCCACACTATAATATTTTATAAGAGAGATATCATAAGAAATTGAACTAAGAAACTAAGAAATATTGAAAGATAAATTAAATTCTCATAATATAAGTCACGGAGGTTCAAAAAGTTCCTTTATTGTTAATTTTTATATTGTTTGAAAAGACACATAAATTAAGTATAAATTAAAAAATAAAGGATAAATTAATAAAAATAATTATTTCCAAAATCCAAAACATTAGATGAAGAAAACAAAATTAAACCAAAACTTACATCACAAATAAAAAGGCAAGTTTTTCTCATATCGATCTGTCTATATATGTATCTTTTGATAAAGAGAAAAGGCTCAAATATGACATCAAACTTTCAGAAAAGGCTCATTTATGTCATTCGTTAAAAGTTTGGCTCATCTATGCCATTGTCGTTTAAGAAAAGGTTCATTCATGCCATTATTTTTAACTTCGGTTTTGCAAAACTATTTTTTACACCACAAACAACTTTTAACACTTTTTAATTGAGGTTTTTGGATCAAATGTACTATTTTTGCTTCTTCTTCCTCTAAAACACTAAAAACACATGAAGAACATCAACATCTCCCAAATTTTCAACATCTTCACTTCTTCATGAAATCACCTCAAATTTTCGCCAGATCATTAATTTTTTTTTTAAAATAAAATCAAAATTCAAAAATCATTTGTGGAGTTAAAAAATTCACCCATATTAAAAAAAAATTCCATAAAAACAAAAATCAGTCCCAAAATTTTAAAAATCTGCTTTGATTCATATTTTTGTTGTTGTTTTTAATATTAGATTTTTTTTCCTAGTGTTTTTGAGTCTATGCCCAAAATTTCAAATGATTTGAAGTTGTGGAGAAAATTCTACCATTAAAGAATGTTGAAGTTCTGAAACTTTGAAGAAATTTCAAGTGTGTCTTGTTGAGTTAGGTTGAATTTGAGCTTAAAAAATATTGAGTTTTGGTATCTAGCTCGGAGGGAAGCTACTCTTGAAATTTTAAGTGATTTCGTGAAGAATTGAAGAAGTTTGAAATTTGAAAGTTGTTGATGTTCTTTAATGTGTCCTTGGTGTTCTTAAGGAAGAACAAGAAAAAATAGTGCATTTGATCCAAAGACCTCAATTGAAAAGAGTTAAAAGTTATTTGGGGTGTAAAAAATAGTTTTGCAAAACCGGAGTTAAAAAAAAATGGCATAGAGGAACCTTTACTTAAACGACAATGGCATAGATGAGTCAAACTTTTAATGGATAGCATAAATGAGCCTTTTCTGAAAGTTCGATGCCATATTTGATCTTTTTCCCTTTGATAAATAAATATTTACAAAATTCAAAACATTAGAAGAAGAAAACAAAATTAAACCAAAACTTACATAACAAATAAAAAAAAGCACGTTTTTCTCATATCGATATGTCTAGGTATCTTTTGACAAATAATTATTTACAAAACCCAGAACATTAAAAGAAAAGAATAAAATTAAACCAAAACTTACATCACAAATTAAAAAAACATGCTTTTCTCATATCAATCTGTCTAGGTATCTTTTGACAAATAATTCTTTACAAAACCCAGAACATTAGAAGAAAAAAAACAAAATTAAATCAAAACTTACATCAAAAATAAAAAAGCACGCTTTTCTCATATCGATCTGTCTAGCTATCTTTTGACAAAAAAATATTTCTTCTAGAATTCTGCATATAAAATTTACAGAAAAAAATAATCAGTAATCGAACATATAAATAATCACATTCATACCTCTAGTATAAATACAAAATAATAAAACAAACCAACAAAATTCTAGTGGGAGAACCTGTGTCGTAATTTTTTAAAGATAATTAATTAATAGTTTGAGAAAAATAGTAAATAACAATTTTATCTATCGCAGAGTCCTTTAATGAACGACAAAAAGTTCAATTAACATATCTAAGGACGTTCGTGCTTTTTGATATAGTATTGATTACTCAGTACTATTATCTTCTTCTTATTTATTTTTCCACATTTGGCCTTCCATATTTTAAGTTATATGCTTTGGAAATAAACATCTTATTTTCCACCACATTTGGCCTTTTAAATTTTTGAGACATATAGTTTTGAAATAAATGTGTAATAACACTTTCCACTTATGAGTGGGGCTTTACGAAAGCTATTCAATATAATTTATTCTTGTCAAATTTCTTAAGTTGTATGGACTCGAGGGACAAATTTGATGGGACACAATAAAATAAATATATTAATGTATTGTCAATATGAATTAAGCTTATATAAATTTTATATAATATATAGTAGAGGTCTAAACGTACAATACACGTTCTCAAAATTCCAGTTACTCTATATCCCTACACTGATATACAAATCTTTGCACAAACTAGAAATACCTTTTTAAAACATCGGACCTAATGTAAGTGTACTAAAGCGACCAACGCGACAAAAACTTTATTTTTATTTTCCACCCGATATCTGATACCTGTATTAGAGCCTGACAAGTCCGACAAAAACTTATTGCTTCGAAATTTTGTTATTCTGAGAGAGATACTTCTGAGACAGACAACAACTTTTATCCATGTAATTATAGTCTAATAAGCAATCGTTTGTAGAACTTGCAAAATACTTGTATTTCCTACACATATTTTTGCCATTTTGTGGTTATATGCAGTTATATATAGTTTGTAGAACTTGCAAAATATGGCATGCCTCGCTATCTAGCTAGTAGAGCTGACAATTTCTACTTGTATTGATAAATCAGGTCATTTAATGAGTTGGATCGATCATTTTCTATTTAATGGGGGTAACTATGAGTTTTATTAATCTATTGTTAATCGATAAAAATATGGATAAATATGAATAAAATATGGGTATTATGGCAAGCCAACTCAGATTCTATCAAGTCTAAAATTGCATCTAAAAAATGACGGTGAATATATTTTGGTTAATTTGTATGATATTGTTATTTTTTTATGGAGTTTCATGAAAATAATGTTCATTTGTTCTAATGGTTTTTTAGTGGGCTTATTTGACCAATTTAAGTCTGTAAGTCTAATTATGCATTTATCCTATCATAATTTAAAAAAATACTTCAAAAATATATTTTAAAGACCAAAAAAAATAGGTAACAAGAAGTAAAGTAGAAAAAAGAAGAAGAAAAAGAACTGAATAAAAGAATAAAGAAGCGTAAAAATTGATTAGGACCCCTTTATCAATTTTTTTAAAATTAATATTACTAGTATACGTGCTCGTGCATTGCACGGATATTTTTAAATGTCATAATTCTTAAATTAGGAATAATTTATAGAAATTATTATTCACTTGTTAGTTTAAAAAAAAAAATAGTTATAGTAATACATTATTATTATTTATATGATCATATTAACTTAATGTTATATAAAATAATATTCGAAAATATTTTCTATATCTAAAATTGTCGTCAGATCCTATGTTATATGCAATAATATTCAAAATTTACTGATAAATTCGTATAATTTTCTCAAAAATTGATTTCGTAAACTACTAATTAATTTCAGGCTAAAATTTTCAAATATCATATTATAGTCTGATTTTGTAATGAAACTTAAATAAATTTAAAGCTAAAAATACTTTAGCGTTAAAGACAAAGATAAAATGCTTATTTAAGTATTCGTAGAAAGAGAATTATTTATTTATCTAGTAAAAATGTAATACTTAATTTTAAATTTTGTACTGAATCATCGTATGTAAGAAACAAAATTAAGTAATCTTTATATTGGAATTTATTTATTATTTTATTATAAAATCTATTAACATTTTAAATAATCTTAATCTTAGTTTTAAGTGCAATAAGCAATACCATTTTCTTTACTTTTTACTTTTTGTATAATATTTTGAATTTTACTTTTAATTTTTGAAATTATCCAACGAACTTTAGTTTTTTTTTATCTTCTTAAGTTAATGACACTTATATTTTTTTGCTGTCATTACAAATAAAATAAGTGACTAAACAATCAATTTAGTGGTATTTTCTTAAACAATAACATTCAAACCGTTATCTTTATGAGATTTTAAAAATAACTTAGAGATAGAAGTTTTTGTATTGTCTATCAGGTGCTGGATTATTTTTTTTCTTTTTCAATCTTCGGAAAAAACTAACCACCCACATATGTTATTTGTGATTTTAATTAACTGAAAAATATTTCCTCATCTCCAATTCAAATAAAAATAATTTTTATCCTTTTATATTACAAAGATTAAAAAAAAAGTTATGCAGTTTATGTACTATAATATTTATAAATTCTCACAAAAATAAAAAGTAAACTACAAATCTAATGACAATAAATTTTATGTTGATGATTTTTTTTTGTCTTTTGTTGAAGTTTTTAAAGTTGTTTCATGTGACCTTCCCCATATTAAATGAAACTAAAGAGCACCAACTCTAATTGATTCATAGCATCAATTTGTTTAAAAATTATGTTACTCAAGTAATATTAGAATTTTTAAAGATAATCTTATGAGAAAATAGTCTAATACCTCCCTTCCCACATCTATACCCGAAATTCCAATTACACACTCCAACTTCACGGGTGTCCTTTCACCCCCTTGAACATTTTAAAAGTGAAATATATACCCCCTTAAAAAGTCATATCCAGATTTATGTTAAGTAGTGATATACACTCGCCTGCCACATAATATTATATTATTTTCTTAATAAAAAAGTTATTATTCTTTGTCTTTATTTTATATTTTCCTTTCTCTTTTTCTCTTTTGTTTTTAATCCTCTTTTGATTTTTCTTTTTCTTTTCTTTAACAGTATTTTTTTCTCTATTGATATGAAACCCAGAAGCACATGACCTTCTTTCTTTCTTCTTTCTATATTTTTTTATTTTATTTTCTTTTTCATAATTTTAGTGAAGTTTCATTCAGCTGGTAATGATAATTGTTGAATCGAATTTGAGGCTACCAATCGGAGAATTAGAAGATGACATATTTGATAAGTTCGTGTAGTTAGTTAGTTTTCGAAAAGTGGGTGGCATAATGGAGTTGGAGATGATAGCAAAATCCAAAGTGAATTTGTGATTTGAAGTATAGAAAATTATTTTTGCTATTTTTAATCTCATTGCCATGGTCACTGTCTATGAAAGGTGTTTTTTAGTGTTTTAGAATGAAACTAATCTATCCGTCTCACTTTTAAATATTTCTTAATTTACTATTATTCAAAATTCAATAACAACAGGTAATATGATAGTCGGGGGGGTTTTAGATCTAGAAAAAGAAGGTGGAAATGGTGACATGGCAGCAGCAAAATTGGTGGCGTAAGTATGAAAAATTGAAGTTTATGATTAAAAGAAGGGGAGTCGATTTCTTCTGAAAAAAAGAGAGGAAAGAAATAGCATTAGTGATAGCTGAATAGTGAAGTAAGTTCATGGCATTTTCCGGTGACTTAAATCCGGCGAAGTGTTGAAGAGAAAAAGAAAGAAGACAAAGAAAATAAAAAAGAAAAGATAAATAGAAGTAAAAGATAACATAGTTTTAAAAAAATAAATCAGAAACTTAACATGAAAAAGGGAAATTACTTGCAAAGTTAAAGTTTTAATTAAAAAAATCGTCTCACTCTCTTTGAGAAAGTGAATACACTTTCTTTACCACCTCAGCATATATGGTGAGATTAATTCCATTTTAAAAATGTTCAAGGGGCTAATAGGATCCCCGTAAAGTATAGGTGTGTAGTTGGAAATCCGACTATAGATTGGGGGGGATTTTGGTCATTTTCTCATAATCTTATTCAATAGCCATATCAAATAAAGACATTTATCATTGAAATTCATAAATAACCATTAGTAATTGTTATTGATTAGACTTTTCATGTACTCTTATTTTTCTTTCGTTAAGCATATAAATCTCTAAGTGGAGAACTTGTAACCATCTCAAAAATTATTTAGTATTAAACAGAAAACACCCAAACAAATATCTTTATGAAATTTCAAAAGATAGCTTAGAAATAGAAATTTTCGTAAAAGTTAGTTCATAACTTTAGTTTATCGTGCATTTGTGCCTCAATTTTCATCCAGAATCGTGAATTCGTGATTGGCCATGAGTCATATTAAAATTTCGTGTCTAAATTATCTGGTACAATTGTTGTGCATAAAGGCTGCAACTGCAACAACAATAACAACATACTCAGTAAAATTTCACGAAAACAGAAACCTACAAATTTTCACCTAATTACTGTTCGATAAAATTTGTTTCAAACATGTTCAAATAGAAAGAGAAGAAAAAATCTTATACAAAACTACATAATATGAAAAGTAATAATACAAAGTGAATTTTCTATTACCATCCCAATCAAAGAGAAAGACATCCACAAAGTTGAGAAGATTTTTAGCGTTCACAACAGACAATTGTTGAGCACTTGATTTTAAGATTTTTCCGTTCATTATAAAAAATAGATCAAGCTAACAGTAATAAAAAATTAGTCACTAATTACCAATTCTTGAATTTTTCAAATAAAAAGAAAAATACTAATTAAAATCAATGAGTAAAAAAGAGTAAGCATATTATTGGCTAGGAAACAACATTGTCTACGAATGAGCAAATTGTTTGGATGGTTATGGTATTTAAAAGTGCAGAAAGGGTAGGGGGGGAAAAACTAGCCTGAGGGGAAATAGGGGAAGTGGGGGAGTTGTGGTTTTCTAATTGTCTTATGTTTTTTATTTTTAATTCTTTTTTTTTCGTTTTGTAACTGCATTACCCTATTTTTAATCTTTTTATTATATCATCTTAGTATATTTCATAGTTAATTGGCAGTAATTAATTATAAAAAACATTTTGTATTTGAAAATTTTAAAACTAAAGAAGAAAATTTAAATGTGACAACAATCAACAGAAAAGTATGAAATAAATAATTTTATTCTTTTTTTTTTTTTGCATTTATAAAATGAGTCAGATACTTTCTTATTAATTTATTTTAATTTTTACATTTAAGAAATTAATGTAAAAAATTTGCATTCTGTTTGCTACAAAGAAGAAGTAGTTGTAGAAAGTTATTTTAAATATTTAGTATAAAAATTTTAATAACTTCCCACAAAAATAGAATCCCTAACGTACAAACTAAAATTTTCAGTTTTCTTTTTTTATTATTTTAAAAAATTGTATTTCAAAAAACGAAATTTAAAATTCAAATTAAAAAAAACAGTAACCAATTTTTAATTTTAGGAAAAAAAATAACTGTTTTTAAATTATTTCTCTTTTATTTGTAAAAACTGCTTTAAAATTATTTTAAAAATAAAATAAAATATTTTACAATTTAATAAAATGATTTTTTAAAAATTGAAAATTCGAGAATAATTTTTTATAACTTTTTAAAAATTATTTCTCATTTAATCGTAAAAACGGCTTCAAAATTATTTTTAAAAAAATAGTAATTTATCATTTAAGATATATATTTTTAGAGTCTTGTTCGTTAATATATTAATTAATGTATTTTTT
Organism: Solanum appendiculatum; assembly: GCA_018342035.1. NCBI lineage: Eukaryota > Viridiplantae > Streptophyta > Magnoliopsida > Solanales > Solanaceae > Solanum > Solanum appendiculatum. The sequence goes on from JAGDQO010000293.1 coordinate 25,234, forward strand.
TAAACCTATTTTAAGCTATTTTACTTTTTTGTCAATTGGTATTTTTTAAATTATTTTATGTTTTTAAATAGTTTATTTAAAATTTTATTTATTTAATTTTTATCATTTTATTTTTGGTCAATTGTAAAAATTAATTCTATTTCGATCAGTTACCTATATTTTAGGAATCACTACTTCCTTTTGGTAACTCAAAATTAAAAATATAACTACATTTACATAAATTTTAAACTGATCTCACTAATTTTAAAATTATTAACTGTCATTACACATGTTTTTTTTTACAAATATAATTTTGTAATATTTATTGTTTTAAAATACTGTTTTTTGTGGCGCTGACACGTAGACGCTATCAGCTCTCCTATTATATATAGAGAGAGATTATTTAATCAGTTTTTTTCTTTTTTTTTACCCCTCCCTCTAGGATCTCCCAAACTTACTACCTTGGTGACTCGAACTTACATCCTTAAGATTAGAAGTGAAGGGTGCTTACCATCTGAGCAACTCCTAGTCCCCTTTATCAAATTCATATCTGACCAAAACAATTTTTACTCATATTTATATGAGTGAATCACAATCCGATCCAATTTAGCTCAATCCATTCAAATCTGATCCAATCTACCCATTTGCTACCTCTTCTAGATAGTAAATGTTACATATGATTAAACAACTACCTAAATTATCTTTGCATCTTCTCAACATATATAGAAACCCATAACAAAAGTAAGTACTCTATATTAAATCATCTTTTCACATTGCATCTCTGGAAAGTATAGCAAAACTGCATAATGAAATAAATGTTTGCATATATAGATAATTCTCACAGTGCTAATTGATCACTTGATTTTACCAATTTATTTTACACAATAATAATTGGTTAAAAACTGCTTACGGTTCAATAATAAACATGATTTATTAGCTTACACTTTACAAGATATCAGCGTATTGATTTAGCCTTAATTACATCTTTATTTTATGATACAAGAATACTAGATAAGTTTATTTACTACATAAAATATGTAAACTCTTCTACCAAGGACTCGTAGCACCGATGATGGCCAGAAAATCTCTTTCGGCTTGAAGACCATTGTCAAAATGAACTGTCCTTTTGATGCTTTCGATGGCGATCCGAGCCGCTTTTCTATCTCTTTCCAGCTGCGAGTTGGGTTTCTCTTCTTGCAACTGCTTCTCACACAACTTAGCTTTCTCTTCTTACAACTACTTCTCACACAACTTAGCTTTCTTCTTCATCTTTTCCCCATCGAACGTCTCGCTAAGAACTGGTTGTTGGGATTTGAAGATCACATTAGCGTAGCGCGTTTCTTCAACATGGCAGCCCGGAGGTTCTTATTATCTTTTTCCATGTCCTTAACATCAATATTGATATGATGATCATACGTATCTAAAACCTATCTAGAGACCAGAACGTAACTGCAATGAACAAGAAGTAAGAACCCTAAGTAATGAAATTAAGTAAGCACAACAGTACTATTATATATATACACATATGCATAGGACTTATCCTATTTTGTATTATTAACAAAATTTCCATTTCGAGAGTCAAATATTATCAATTTTGATATGTTTTTTTGGGTAAACTATTGGAAATAATAATTCAAAGTTGGAGTAGGAATCCTAAATTATTTAGGATTTGTTATTTATGGTATTTACTTATTTATGTTTAATTAGGACAGGGCCGACTCAACAAGATTGGGGGCCTAAAGCGAAACCTTAAAAAGGGCCCAATATTTTTTTATTTAAAAAAAAAAAAAGAAAAATCATCATATATACTTTTATTTAAAATCTACTTCTCTAGCTTTTTTAGAAGCGAAGTCATTAATTACTGTTTTATAATCGATTTGTTTTAGTAATTCCATTTCAATTTATAATATAGCTAATTCATTCATTCTCTCTTGAGACATTGTTGAACTTAGATAAGATTTTATCAATTTTAGTTTCGAAAAACTTCTTTCAACCGAAGCAAGGGTTACAAGAATTAACATTATTCAATAAACAATATATGCATTAGGAAAATGATAAAGTCTTTTTATTTGATTGCGTATTTCCATTAGATCATTATCTTCTACTTGTATTATTTCTCTTAACACTTTTAATTCAAAAAATAAATCTAAACCATCAATATCATAATAATTATTATGTGTCAAAGAAAGTTCAATGTTAAGAAAATGTTTTTTAAAATTCTAATCATCTAGTGATCTCAATAGTTTACCACTAAATAAGAAACCAAAATATTTTCATATGCTTCAAACTGTTCAAAACAAGAATATATATACTTATGAACTAAGAATATCAACAATAATAAGTTAACAAGAAAAAATTATAAAATAAAGTTAGGATAATAAAACCTGGCACGAATTTGATAAGTTGATATAACAATATCAAAATAGTGTTGCATTCCTTCAATATAATGATTGCTTGTTGCACTTCTTGAGATTTTGAAGAAGACACTCAAAAACAAGTTTTATTCTTTTGTAACTTGTAAGCAACAGAAAATCAAAAGATTTTGTAGGAGAGAGTTCAAGATTGAGAATAAAAATAATAAAAAAGATGAATATAAGGTAAATAATAATATAGGGTCAAATTCTTAGATATAGATAAGGAATCACAATTTCCCACATAAGGTAACTATTCCCAAAAGATGTTCCATTCCCTTAGAAAAGTGGGAAAATAACAACATTTCTTTTTTACTTTTTACACGTTTTTTTAATTTAAAAGTATATATAATTTTTTTTAATAATATGTACAAGTACTTTTTTTTTTTAAAAAAAAAAGGGGGTTGGGGCCCCAAGCGATGGCTTTAGTGGCCTAGTGATTAAGACGGCCTTGAATTAGGATTTGTTAGTTTTATATTTTCCTAGTCTTAGTTTAATTTGATTCTTACTTCTATAAATAGGGATGTTACTAGATAGTTTTTAATATACAGAAAGACACAGAGAAATATACAGACTAAATAGAACTTGAAGTAAGATTCAAGAACTTTTGAGTTTATAAATAAAATATTTTCCTTCAAATTGGTATTAGAGTTTCTACGATCCTGGTAGAAGATCTAAGAGTTTCCGCTGCTGGCGGGCGGCTATGGACAATATATGCCACTCGTCTGGCCAATGATTATATCGATAAACGTCAGACGAATGATATATGCATGAATAACATGCTAGGAGGAAGGACTTACAAAATATTGCAAACTTAAAGGAGTGCAACCAAGCACAAGAGGGAGAAACTCTTCTCTAGATTAAAAGTTAGAGAAAAACAAAAAAAAACACAAAAAGAAAAGGAGTTGATGGGAAGGGCATCAACGAGAGTTGGAGAGAGAGTGCTCCAACACCAAAAACAAAAAAAAACACAAAAAGAAAAGGAGTTGATGGGAAGGGCATCAACAAGAGTTGGAGAGAGAGTGCTCCAACACCAAAAATTAAAAAGAAAAAAAGAAAAGGCGTTGATGGGAAGGGCATCAACCTTGAAAGTTGGAGAGAAGTGCTCCAATACAACCAAGAGAAAAAATATCGTAAGTTAGAGAGAAGTGCTCCAACACCAAAAAAAAAAAAACCAAAAAGAAAAAGCGTTGGGGGGAAGGGCATCAACCTTGGAAGTTGGAGAGAAGTGCTCCAACACAACAAGGAGAAAAAATATCGTGAGTTGGAGAGAAAGTGCTCTAACACTTGGAATTTGGAGAGAAATGCTCCAACACAACCAAGAAAAAAAAATTGTGAGTTAGAGAGGAAGTGCTCTAACACTTGGAAGTTGGAGAGAAAGTGTTCCGACACAACCAAGAAAAAAAAAAGAGAATTGAAGAGAACAACTTCAACAATTGAAGATTGAAGAGAAGTACTCCAAAAATTGAAGATTGAAGAAAAGTTCTCCAATACAACAACAATAACAAGAATGAAACTGAAGATCGAAGAGAAGTGTTTTTCAATACATGAACAACAATGACAAGAAGAAAAAGGCAATAGTATACAACTTTGAATTACGGGAGAATGTTGAAAATAATAATTCAAAGTTGGAGTAGGAATCCTAAATTATTTATGATTTGTTATTTATGGTATTTACTTATTTGTGTTTAATTAGGATTTGTTAGTTTTATAGTTTCCTAGTCTTAATTTAATTTGATTTTTACTTCTATAAATAGGAATGTTACTAGATAGTTTTTAATATATAGAAAGACACAGAGAAATATACAGAATAGATAGAACTTGAATTAAGATTCAAGAACTTTTGAGTTTATAAATAAAATATTTTCCTTCATAAACTAAGTTTAACTGATATAACATATACAAAAGAATATTGATATGATCCATAATTTAACTGATAATTCTAATTAAGTTATTTCCTGTTATATAAATCAAATCTATTTCTACAGTCTAACCAGCTTGGAGAGGAAAACATTGGAGAGATTATAAAATAACCCAACAATAAATAACATATATTATGTTGTTATATGCATATGAATCAAGATGAAAACAATTGTCAATTGATTTTGAAAAAGAATTAAGATAACAATCACAAAGATGATTTGCGATTGTTTTCAATGGGGAGAAATTCCAAGGCGATTTGCGATAAATTTTAAATGAGAAGAGGGGTCTAGCAAACATAGATCAAAGTACTGATGATAATACTTGAGCTGCAGATATAAATAATAATGAAATAACAATGATGGAAGCTATTAAAAATGATGGAGATCGAGTAGTTGATACTTGTGTTCGAGATGATACTCTTAATACTACAATTACACTAAATTGCACCTTAGCTACGGTCTCGCAGACTTTGGTTTTGGGTACAAAGGATGGTATTACTAGTGATTCAGTGGTTCCTGTGATTAATTTGGAATATGATCTAGCTTCGAATCTTAAACTACCTGCTGCTAGTGTTTAATCTGGAAAAGATCCTAGTTTGGCTACAATTGAAGATCCAGGCCAGATTTATAAGGTGCAACATCATGGAGAAAATTTGGATTGGATTTTAGAATCTGGTGGTATATGCGATCATGACTTCACTTTGAATGAAAATGATAAGGGAGGCTGGGCTGAAGTACCAAGCAAATGTTTTTCTCCAGGTAGCACCAAACTAGAACTACTGGATTGCACTAACCCAACGTGCAAGGAGCAGATAGTAAATTGTGAAGATAAAGTATTAAGAAAAGTTATGTGCTCTAACACCATTGATGCCCTAATGATCAATTCTGATCAAGTGCTCCATGCATTATCCACTCCAATTTTCAAGTTTCTGATTCAGAAACTATTAGAATAATCAAGGAGCCACAATGTTGAATAAAGCAAACCCAATGGTCAAACCACCTATGGCCACAATCAACACCTCGGATCATGATGTTCCTTCCCCATCTTTGGAGCCGCTTGGAGAGAAAATATCTAGGTAGCAGTTAATCTGCAAAAGGAATGGCAAGACTTTTGTGAAAGGTATTTCATCCATCTCTCAAGCTGATTTTACAAACAATTTGATTGTTTATAAAAAAAAAATGAATCGAGTGCTTCTAGGTGGGCAGATTTAATTGAGGACGAGGAGCATATTTCTTCACATGCAAGAAGTAAGTTAAGTCCTCAAGCATCCATATTTGTGCCTTCAAGTAAGGCAAATCCATCTATGGCAGTGACAATTGATAACTCTAAAAAGAACTTAACCATTACCACCAAGATATTGAAAAAGAACCATGAGCCAGAAGATGTAGTTTCAAAACTTAGTCCAACTACAACTTATGAAATTGACTTGGGCAGTGACATGTTTAACGGGGATGATGAGGATTATATGCTAGACATATTATTTGATAAGGTAGACAAGGATGAGGATCTCTCACATAGGCAACAAAGAAGTGGAAGCAACAAAAGCAAAAAGAAGAAACATGAAAGGTAGCATAGTTGGGATGGTAAGGTGATTGAGGAATTTATTCCAAGACACCTACCAATGTGACTGTCAAAGCAAAATCATATGACAGTTTCAACTACAACAACAAGATCCAATAAATCCAAAAAGAAGTGATGAACGATCAAGTTTTGTTGGACATATTTGACGAAGAAGACAAGAAGGAAATAATCCAGGTTACTTTACATGAGCAAACCATCTTTTTTTATTTCTACATATATAAAATGAAGTTTGAGATTGATAACTCAGCTTTATTCTTAGACTTTATATTTTTGCATTACTTAAGCATTCTCATTTGTAGTATCACCACAGAGTGTATTATAAACTGTATGATGATCAAAGAATATGTAATTTTCACTAGCTCGTATTTTTTTCATGCTTGTTAATTAGTAGAGGTTCGTTACCTCACCAGGATTAGTAAGGTAAGGCCTAGCCCCCCTTCTTGTACTTTTCTCTTTGAGGTCCTTTCTCCTTTATTAATAAAAACTAGTCCTAGGCATACCATGCCTAGCCGGATTGCTTTTTTAAAAAAAAAATAATAATAATTTATGAACTACAAATGTTAACTTGGCCACATATAGTAAAAAAATTCAAACTTAAGACATAAAATAAGGTGTTAAAGTTTAAACCTTCATAATTAAAAAAAACATTAATCCCCACTAAGAGTATGATTTATGAAGTCTCTAAGACACAAAAACTAATGGAATGCACGAGACGATAATTATCGGTTTTCTGAAAAGTTAAATCATGTTGTAAAGATGATTTTATTTCATAGAATTCAGGGTCACATTCATCAAAATGATTAAAAGCAAATCCACAATAAAATTCTCTGGCATACCATATGTTTTGTCAATGCTAAGTTTTCTTTTACTGTAATGACCTTCAAGGTAATTTTTGGAAATTTTCAGTAAATTATCATTTTTCTCTTTTCGATAGTTGATCCGAATCATGTTTGATCAGTTTACGAAGTTGATTTTGAAATTAGATAGAAAAGTTGAAATTTTTGGAAGTTTTAGAGTTTTTGGAGACTTAAAGTTGTTAAATAAGATTTTTGGCAACAACCGTTGCTACGAGTCTTGGAATGAAATTCCATCAGTTTCGTCAGCTCCGAAATGCAGTTGAGCTAGGAGTGTTGTCGTTTTCAGTTTCGAAGTCTTTATGTGGATTTGAGCCCTTGAGTTGCAAGCTTAAGTGTATTTAGTCTAAGTGTTGGCTTTGGTCAATGTTTGGAGTTCAGACACTTGGATTGAATTTTTGACAACAACATTGAATTAGGGGAATGACTTTAGGCTTAGGTGAGGTCTTGGTTGAACTTTCAGAGGTTTCAAAAGGCTGTTGGTATTTTTGAGTGGAAGTTAGTTTGTTGCAACTTTAGTGGGTTTTGGATCAAGGAGACCTTGAATCCATGTTTCTACGGTTCCATTGAGTCTAAAACGTTGAGTTTAGTTGGGTAGCATACCTGATTTGTGTATTCGAAATTCCGAACGAATTCTGAGGGTCCATTCAGTAAATTTTGTTGGGTCTTGGTATTTGCTGATGTTGATCTGTCTGGTGCCTGATAGACCTTCTTCGCGATCACATTGTCCTGAGTCTTGATCACATAGGTGTGTTTTCCATTTCTTCATGATCATGTGGGGGCGTTGCGATCGCGTAGATGTAGTGCCCTGAGCATCGCGATCACGTGGCCCTGTGTTGCAATCACAAAGGTCAATAAAAATGAGTTGACCAACATTACTCATCGCGATCGTGAGGTTTGGGGTCGCGATCGTGAAGAGTAAAGTGACCTAAACAGAATTCTTTTCTAAATGTTGGGGTTTCATTCCCATTTCACTATTTTTGAACCTTGGGAACTAGGTAAAGGTGATTTTAAAGTGATTTTCGAGATTCATCGATTAGATAATAATTTTTAACTCCCCATCATTATTGCCCATTATTTATTTCAAGATTGTCTCACCTCATTGCTAATTTTGAACTCAAACTTTGTGAGTTTTTCTCAAGAACTTGAGTTTTAAGGAAAATTGTGATTTGAGCTAGGTTTCAACTTATTTTTCAATGTCATTTTCACTAAGGAGTTCAAAAATCTTTGGGTATCATTATTTCATACATAATTTCAGATTTAACCCTAGTCCTCGGGATTGACTTTTTGGGTTGATTTGGATTGGTTTCAAAATCAACTTTATGGTTGTTGTTGTTTATGATTTCTTATTGGAATTTCTTATTTGGTTAGATTTTGTGGATTCGGAGACTCATCGTAAAGGGAAGGCCCAAGCACTGAGTTGATTTCTTTCTCTTTTAAGACAAGGGGACCTCTTGATCTTTCGTTAAACGTATTGAACCTTGTATGCCTTGTTGTGTGATTTGGAAGTAATGGGAATTGGTGAAGGGTTTTGTAATTCTTGTTCATTTGTAAATGTTGATTGAATTGTAGTGATGATAGAGCGGGATAAAAAGGAAATTTATTGATATAGTAATGTATGATGTGCTGTGGATGATTTGGAATGGTTGTATTGATTCACTATTGATGATATGTCACGATTGTGGGAGTATGGATTATGTATTGATATGGAATTTATCATTTTCTCATTATTCGCGTGAACGTGCCTATTTGCATTGGTTCTAAAACACTATGATGAGATCTGAATCAATGTTTATGCCGAAGAAAAATGGTTTCAACGACTGATGTTTATGCCCAAGGGAAATGGTTCCAGCGATGCCGAGGCGAACTGGTTCCGACGAATGAGCAGGGGCGGAGGCACATGCATGTCAGAGTGTCCAATTAGACACTCTTCGTAAGAAAACAATATAGTATATACAAGTAAAATGATACATGAAGTGATTAAATAACATATTTTAGACACCCTTGACATAACAAATTGTTGTAGCCCCATGGTTTCCGATGTCTTGAATGGGTTCAAGACACCTTGAATAAGTTAGTGCTCGTGTGTTCGAATCTCACTAGCAACAATTTTTTTCCTTCTTGAAAAGAGCTTTTGTTATGCAATTTCTGAACACCCTTCGTGAAATTCCTGGCTCCGTCACTGTTTTTTAACAAAAGTTCATAAACTTATCAAATAAATTTTATTTGATAAAATGAAGTAAAGTAACATACTCATTTCAAGTCTTATAACATCATCCATGATACTTAATATTTGCACATATGTATTAAAAATTTACATCTATATGTTGTTAAAGCAACCTTTAAAAATTTATTACAAAAATCTTTGATTTCGTTTTTTTATATTTTATTAGTCTAAAAATAACTAGATAATATTTAAATTTATATTTTTTGATACCAAAATAATAAAAAAGACAAAAGAAGAAAAGGGAAAAAAAATGGATAAACTAACCTCATTTACCCCAGCTTACGCAATTCCCATTTCTCCCCATGTTCACTACATGCACTCAATATCTGTAATGATTCGGAAGGTCATTTTTGAAATTTTTTATAAAATTATCATTTTACCTCTATCAATAGTTGCCCCGAGTCAAAGTTGACCAGTTTTCAAAGTTGGTTTTGGAATTTGATTGATAAGTTGTGCTTTTTTAAAACATTTTGAGTAGTAGAACTGTTGCTGTCATAAAAGATCTTTTCCATTACATTTAAATGGAAATTTTGAACTATTTATTAACTATAGATATTTAATTGACGGGTAGTGTTTTTAAAATAATTAAATTAATTGATGGTTAATGGATTAAATCCATTATTTATCTAATACCATAAACTACTTGACCTATATTTATTAAAATAATTTGTGGGCTTTAATTTAGAGAAGAAAAGAAAATTTGGTCGAGAAACCGTACCTATTGCGGCGTCGAGATCTACATCCAGGTAATAACTTCTTAAAGCTTCAATTCTTGATAAATAAATAAATATATATATATATATATATATGAGCAATATAAAAACACTTAGATATAATTTGACACTTAGATGTAATTTGTATAAAACAAAAACTGGGTCGGTTCTGCAAAGGGTTTTGATCAAATATATTGTAAATCCTACTCAGTACTCTCTATCCTTTATCCTTTGTCATGTAAATAACTTATACTTTTAAGGTTTTAGTAACTTCTCCCAAGAATTTACTTTCTTTTTTTTTTCTTTTTTTTCTTTTTTTAAAATTTTTTTAACCTCTGTTCATATCTTCTTTGCAGCTTAACTGTTAAAAGTTTTCTTCTCTAACCACACCCCAGGTAACTACGTCCTTTGGCACAACATGGCCCTGGTGGACATTTCAAATCCCTAGGACTTTACAGGTTAGTCCATCGATACTGTTAACAAACTGATCAGAGAACCATTTACTAAGAGATTAAACAATTATAGTTATATGAAATCAAACATATTTACTTTCATACATAAACATTATGATACATTAGTAGGGAGAGATATTACAAAAACCTAAGCATAAACTACTTACATAGCTCCGGTTGGAGAGAGATTTCCCTTTCGGGACTCCCCGGTGAACTGGAAACTAACTTGGAGCGGAAATTTTAACAAACTTAAAGTCACACTAACACTCTTTTTTTTTTCTTTTTTTTTAAATCTAAATTGGAAAATAGTAATCACTCTCTGAAGTTCTTTACTTTCACACTATCTCTCTATTCAGTCTCTTGCTCTCTCCTTTCTTCATTAGGACTGGGGTATTTATAGTAGTGTTCGGATTTCAAAACTCGAATTTCAAATTGTTTTAAGAATCTTTTAAAACCTGCTGGGTGCTCTGTGGGCCCCATCGTCACATGGTGATATCTGACTCTCTTACAATTCTTATCTTCTTTTTGAGTAGTGCCTTGTGTCGTCACTGCTTACGTTTCTTTTCTATCTTGGTCATCACTGCTTACGTTTTCTTGTCTTGGTCGTCATTGCTTACGTTTCTTTGTCTTAATCTTCACTCTTGAGTTTAGTAACTATTATTCTATTGTGTCTAAATTATGCAGGGCTATTGAGTCAAAACTCATGCCTGAATCATTATCTTCATTTGGGTCTTGTGCGAATTGATCCATGGTTGGATCGTATCCTGTACTTCCTGAGCTTTCGGATTCCTTTGTCCTTTGTTCTGGTCTTGGATGTTCTATGATTACTTCTTTGGTTTTTTCATTAAGCAATCTTTTTACTGCCTTGTCTACCATGTCTTCTATTTTCTTTTTTTGTGCATTTTTCTTTAAACTAAATCCTTTTTTCTGTATTTTGGGTGTCTGAGTTGAAGTACCTTCTGCTTCTATACTAAAACTTGCCGGTAGTATCCTTACACTTTTTAGCAAAGTGTCAGCTTTAAACGGATTTAATAAGTCTTTACCAGTTACCGTTTGAACTGGACTAGCTACATATTTCTCCGATGTAGTGGATTCTTTTGCATTTATTAGGAAATGCACACCTTTCTCATCCATTTTTAGGGATGGAGAACTCTGGTTTTGAAAACTTTTATTGATTTGGTATATTTCATAGCAGAGTAATTTTTCTTTGTCTTGCAAAAGTCTTATCTGCTTTAAAAAAATTTCTCTTTCTAGCTTGAGTCTTTCATTTTCTTGGTTCTGACGTTTGAACGCGTCTGTCATTGTTGAACAATGGTCACAACAAATTATTTTGTCTGTGTCTTTTTGAATATTGTATTGAGGAATGTTTATATTTGGTTGTCTTAGGGCTGGGGTAATATAGTAGTTTAGTCCTAAATTTCCTCTAGCATAGTCTTGTGCTTCGTTTAGGTCGTTAAAACCTATGAAAAGGGGAATAGAAAAATTCTTTATTGCGTCTATCACATCTATCCAAGTCTGGAAAATTTCGGATTTTTGCTCTTTTATTACCACATAAAATTTAAATCTTTTATCTCGGTTTTTATCAGTAAAATAGTGACTTAAAGCATTTAAAGTTGAAATAAAAAAACTATTGTCTTTGGGATGCTTATTGTAAGCTATCCATAAATTGTCTATCAAACATTTCTTTTGTTTATCCACTTTTATTTCTCGTTTAAGTCTGAAACTCATGTTGCATTGTGGATAACATATTAGATTTTGTGGCCCAAAATATAGTCTTTCCAGATTCTGGCTTTCAAGCATTGCTTGTGGCCTATACTGAGTGTTACTCAGTAAAGTCTTTAGATACAAGTCTCTGTATTTGTCTGGGGAGGAAGAGTCTTCCATTTTGTCTTTTCCTTTTCCTGCATTCATACTGAAACAAAATGGTTAGTTTATAATAATCCTACTTAATTGGTCTGCCAAATTATTATCTTTTCCTTTTATATGCTCTATTTTTATATTATAAACTGAAGTTGCATCTAGGAAATTTAACCATCTTCTCTTGCTACTCTTTTTCTCATTTATCTTCTGGTAGAATTTTACGATTGCTTCACAATCTGTTCTTATTAACACTTCAGGTTTATTTAGTATGTATAGCCTAAAACTGTCTAAACCATAAATTACTGCTAAAATTTCTGCATCTATACTACTTAGATTTCCTTTTTCTTTATATTTATCGCTTTGATAAGCGCAAATTCTCTATTCCTTCTTATCGCTATATTTGTCTTTCTTTGCTTTATAAACAGCTCCCCATCCTGCTACACTACCATCTGTTTCTATTATTAAATAATCTATTTCTAACTGTAGTGCGAGATCTGGAATGTTTTTTTACCATTTCTTTTAATTTCTTTACTAATTTTATGTCTTCTATATTAAAGGTTTTTTGACCTTTTGATATTATCTTTGAATATAAAGGTCCTGCTAACTTCCCTAAATATTTTATGAAATGTCTTGCATAGTTTAAAATTCCTAAAAACTTTTGTAATTCTTTGGTTTTATCAAGTTTGTCTGGCATTTCTAGAATCTTTTTTGCTATATGGGGTTGTAAGCTTATTTTTCCTTCTCCTATTATTAATCCTAAAAAATTAATATGGGTCTTACATAATTTCATTTTCTTTTTACTAATAATTATCCCATGTTCTACGAATAATTTAAAAGTCTTTTGTAAGTGTCCCAAATGTTCTTTCAAACTATTACTAAATACTAAAATGTCGTCCACATATACTATGATAAAATTTTTGTAGTCTCTAAATATATTATCCATTTTTCTTTGGAAAATTGGTGGGGCTGTTTTTAACCCAATAGGCATTACTAGCCATTCAAAATGTCCTTCCGGATAGGTAAAAGCAGTCCAATCTATGCTTTCTTCTGCCATTTTTATTTGCCAATAGCCCGATTTACAGTCGAACTTGCTGAATATTTTCCTTCCTTGTATTCTATTTATTAATTTTGTCTTGTCTGGTAGCTTAGATCTATTCTAGTATTGTCGTTTAGTCTTTTGTAGTTTATTACCATTCTTGCCTTCCCTCTTACTATCTCGCTATGATTTCTTACCATAAACGCTGCAGATCTATGTTTTGATCTGGACCTTCTTATTACTCCTAATTCCGTTAGATCTCTTATTTGAATTTTGAAGTCTATTAAATCTTGATTTGTTGATTCTATAGAGGCTGTTCTTACCATATATTCTGGATTAATTATGTCTAATTTACAATTTATTTGATTAGACTCCCAATGTTTTAGTGGCTTTTCTCCTATGATTTCTAATTCATCTAAAATGTGTATTATTCTTTCTAAGTCTTTGTGATATTTTATTATTCCTATTTTTTGTATACCCTTTTTAAAATCATATAATTATGTGTTTATTTCTATTAGAATATATTCTTTTTCATTTTCCTCATCTTTTAGTATTTCTATTTCTTCATTTATTTGTTCACAAGTATTGCATGTGCAACTTTCTCCTTTATTACACGTGGTTTTTCCTTCTTGTTCTTTTCTTTTAATGCATCTAAATTTATTTTCTACATGTATTGTTGCTACTGGTGTCTGGGTGATATTTTTGGATAGGATTACTCCGTCCCTTGTTAACAGACAACTTCCATTATTGTGTAATAAAAAATCTAGTCCTAATACAAAATCTACTTTAATGTTTAAATCTCTTACCCATATTTTCTCTAGCTTGTATGTTGGTTTATAAAAATTTGTACAAGTATTTATAAAAACTTATTGTTGCTTTTACTTACGTAATGTTTATAAGTATTGAATGATCCGTCCATTTGTATGGATATTTGTGGACTAGGTAATTCTTTTATTAAGTTTGGGGGTATAATCTTTTTATTTATTATATTTTTTGTACACCCTGAGTCAACTAGAGCTAGGGTTTCTATTTCATAATCTTGGATCCTTATTCTTGCTAAAATTTTTATAGTACTTATTTTCTTATCCTCATTACAAATTAATCCATTAGAAAAAGTGTTTAAAATTTTTTCTTCTGGTTCTAATTTTTCTTTCCCTTTCTCTACTTTTTCTATCCTTTCCTCTAAGTTTTCTATTCTTTTTCTTAGTTCCTTTATTCTATCTTCTATTCCTTCGTTCATTTTCTTATTAATTTGAGAAATATTTACCTGATTTTTGTCTCTATCATTAGTATGTATAGGTTCATTTAATTCCTTTTCTATACATGGTATGCATCCCTCTATATAGCATTTTTTACATTTTGCTCTCCTAATATTTCCTGGATACCAATGACATATGTAACATTGGTTACTGTCTAATCCCTTCCCCTGTTCAAATTCATGTTCACAGGTTAAAGATATATTTACCACATTGTGACTATCTATTTCTTCTATTTGTAACTTATCTAATCCTAATTCGTTTATTAGTTCTTCGTCTTCAGAATCTGAAGACTCTTTCTTTTGTTCTTCATTTACTTCCATGCTTATGATGGAGTATATGCTTTCATTGTCTGACATATATTCATCTACATTTATTAGGGTTTCTTGGAAGTCTTCTATTAATTGTGTGTTTCTTGTTCTACTATTATTTCTTTTAGGGCAGGTGTTGGCCAGATGTTCTATACTTCCACATGTGAAGCATTCTAATTTATTCTTATAATTCCTGTTATTATCATATTTTCTCACATGTCTATATTTGTCTAAATATGGTTTTCTTGCCATTGACTTTCTTAAATAATACTTCCTTTTAGGATAATTATTTCTGTAGTTCTTTTTATTCTTTCTGTATTTCTTTTGTGTATGGTCTTTATCATAATTTTGTGTGGTGTATATACTTTTACAAAAATTAGTTTCATTTTGTTTTAATTGTTTCTGTATTTGTATGTTGGTACATTTTTTCTTGTAGTATTGTCATGATATGTTGTATTCTCTGTCCTATTGACCATCTTCCCTCTGGGTTCTGTATTACTCCTTCTCTTTTATACCATTTTTCTTCTATTTCTCTTCCTAAAGCTCCAAGTAGTTTATTAAATAACTTCTTTCCTAGATTTCCATCAAAAGCATTTCCACTTATGCTACAATAATAAAAATATTCATTTAAAAATTCTTTTATGTTAAACCAATTGCTTATACTTAATTGTTCTAGTTTTATTAAAGCATTTCTTTGTAAAGTTATTAATCCACTATTTGGGTCTTCTCCTGTTATTAAACTATGTATTTTATTTGTAAAATTATAAGGGTTTGGTCCCATATTTACCATTCCTTGAAATTCTTCTGGGAATTCCGTTTTGTATGCTTCCCACAAACCTTTTGTGGATTCTCCTAGAAATGTTTCCATGTATCTATACATTGTTTCCGCATCATTTTCTTGATTAGTCTGTATATAGTATGCCACTACGATTCCTTTCCATAAGTCTATTACAGAATTCCATAGCTGAGGATCATGGGCTGCTATGTTTAAAATTTTTCCCTTATTTCCTCCCTCTTGGAGTCTAATAGGTTCTTCTATAGGTAGTCTTTTTCCTTTAGGTTTTAAATTTTCTGTCTGGACTTCTTGATTTATTCTATAAACCCTATATCTTGGTAAATTTCCTGTATTTGTCTATACTTGTTGCATTGAAGTAGATTTTTGGAATGGGCTTGAGCTACTCAAAGCGCTTTCCATTAGTTCTTTTAAACTTAAAGTTGTTTCACTAATAACTGATTCTTCTTCCTCTTCTACCTCTTGTATTCTATATCCGTAATTATCTTGTCTTAGTCTACATTTTTGAAAATGTTCTTCTACCTGATTAAATTTTAGCTTTCCTTTTCTGCATCCTTTACATCTGAATTTTGTATTTTTATCCTGATTATAAACTTGTTCTGCATTTTTTATTGCTTCATCTACTTTGAAATCTTCTTCTTCTATTATCTCAATATTCATTAATTCAGATTCTTTTTCTTCTTCCTCTATTTCTTTTTGGTCTGTATATGTATAATCTGTAAATCTTATAGAGGTTTGTCCCTTACTGTTTGTATACATTAAATGGTCTTTTGGTTTTAATATTTCTTTTTTACTTAAATTTTCTAGATTCCATTCTAACCCAGCCTATTCTTCTGAGTCTATTTTCAATGGCTTCATTACTTTTATGCCTTTGTCTCCCATTAGCCCTTCTACGTCTTCCACTTTTAATTTAAATTTTGTATTATTATTAGTTGCAATTTTCCTATAAAACCTACGCATATTAATAGGTTGTTTCCTCCTATCATTTCTTCATATCCTTTTGTTTGTATACTTATTTTAATATGATTTGCAAAATCAGTGGAACTTAACATAAAATCTGGACTACAGTAGAAAAGTCCTCCGTTATTTGTCATGTCTACCTCTGTTAATCCTATTATTGATTTCTTTAATTCTGTCCATCTATCATCATATATTGTGATTAATACTTTTGTGCCTAGATTCTTTCTAGTTAATCCTTTTAAACCTATTACTATTAAACCCATATGCATTAAAGTCATATTTGATTTTTTTATTTGTTTTAAAGATTCTGGGCTTATTAAACTCAAGCTATTACTTTCTTTTCCTATTACACACATTTGTTCTTCTCTGTAATATTTATATAATTGAGCTTGTCCCGCGAAAAATCCTGTATTATATAATATCTTTGGATTTAACAATTTTAGCTTATTCTGTTGGAAAATTTGGATGTCTCTATCCACGTCTATGACTTCTTCTAACTGTTGACTTGTATTTGTCTTAGTCTTAGAAGAATCTAAAATTCTCGCTAGTATTCTACCTCTCAAGCTGTCTTGTGAGAAACTTGCTCTTCATTTATCGGTTCTTCTTTTAATTGGAAAAAGTTCCATGGTTTTCTTCTTATCTTAATAACCCTATCTTCTTTGGGAGTTAATTCTATTCTTTTTAATTGTTCTATTAAATCGTCTATATTCTTTTCTTGCGTAGCTTGTTTCTGTTCCGTTATTTTTTCTCTAATAACCCTTTCTAGTTTATTATTTATTTCTAGTAACAATAATATTATGGTATTATTTTGTTTTATTAGCGTACTGTCTGATTTCCCCTGGGGCTAATGATCTGACAATCCCTCGGGGTTTGGCTGAATTTGTTCTGTTCTTTTTAAGATTACCTGATATAATGGGTCATTCATGAAAGTACTATACTTTGTATTTGGCCTATTTCTTCTCTTAATTCTTTTAGTTCTTTCTTAAAGTTATATTTATTTATACATGATTCGTCTATTTGGTTATTATTTGTTTCTTGATTATGGTGGCTTTGTATCTTTCTTTCTAAATCTGCTTGTTGCCTTTTTAGGTATCCTAAATTTTGTTCTAATTTTTCTAATAACTTATTTTGCTTTGTTTGCAGGTCTTTCAAACTTTCTAGAGTTTTTACTATTTTTTCTTGATCTATTTGAACTGTTTCTCCTAAATTTATAATTAAGTCTGTAATAGTATTTAGATGTTGGTCTGAACTATGTAATAAATGTTCTCCGTTACTAAAATTACACCTTATGAGCGACTCGTCTTTTAGTCTTCGATATTTCTTTTCTAGTAATATTTTTAGGTCTAAATATTCTAAATCCCTTAGTTTAACTATTGTATTTTATTCTTAATTCTCTTATATATTTTGCTTCTAATTTAGATATTCTTTTTATAAGTTTATTTAATTTTTTATTATCCTCTTTACTTTGGTTTAGACTTATGTATCTTGGATATAATAACTCAATTCTTTTTCTTATCTTTTGTATTTTATCTTTACTCATTTATCCTAAAGGGATCCACACTGGTCTTTGTTTCTGAAAAATTATTCTAGACTGATTATTTTTAATAGTTTTTTCTAGTGCTAGTATTTCCCACTTTATATTTGATTTAAGTCTCTTGGCAACTTCGTCTGTAGTCGTAATTCGTTCTATAAATTTTTTTCTTATGTCTTCAATTAATAATTCATCTATAATTTGTAATAATTGTTGTAAATTTTTTACCTTTTGTTTATTTTGTTTAATTTATTGTAGCTCTCCATGTAAGAGCCAATAGTTAAACGCTATAGATCTAGTAATTGGATGTCCTTTCATGCAAATTTTTCTTGAATTATCCTAACGGGTAGTGTTTTATCTTTTCTATATAATGTTTTTTAACTCTTAATCTAGTTCCTATGTCGTAACCTATATTATGTATTTCTCAATCTACAAAGTTTTTCACTTGAATTACTTCTAGCTCTGTCTGATCTAGTTTATCTTCTATATTTATTAAAAAATTTATAAATTCTTTTTTAATCTTTTTTAATTTTGTTACTTCTTCTTGTTATGTGTGAGCTATTAGATGATGAAGACTTATATATCTAGAATATTTATGTAACTTCATAAACTAAACAGTCTATAATTATCTTGGTCCAAACTTGAATCTTTAGGCTCTGATACCAATATAAAAACACTTAGATATAATTTGACACTTAGATGTAATTTGTATAAAATTAAAACTGGGTCGGTTCTGCAAAGGGTTTTGATCAAATATGTTGTAAATCCTACTCGTTACTCTGTCTATCCTTTATCCTTTGTCATGTAAATAGCTTATACTTTTAAGGTTTAAGTAACTTCTCCCAAGAATTTACTTTTCTTTTTTTTTTCTTTTTTTTAACCTCTGTTCATATCTTCTTTGCAGCTTAACTGTTAACAGTTATCTTCTCTAACCACACCCCAGGTAACTACGTCCTTTGGCACAACATGGCCCTGGCGGACATTTCAAATCCCTAGAACTTTACAGGTTAGTCAATCGATACTGTTAACAAACTGATCAGAGAACCATTTACTAAGAGATTAAACAATTATAGTTATATGAAATCAAACATATTTACTTTCATACATAAACATTATGATACATTAGTAGGGAGAGATATTACAAAAACCTAAGCATAAACTACTTACATAGCTCCGGTTGGAGAGAGATTTCCCTTTCGGGAGTCCCCAGTGAACTTAGCCACAAATTCCACAATATCTTTCTTCATTCCGTTACACCAATAAATTTCCCACAAATCACGGTACATTTTGGTAGCTCCTAGGTGGATGGAATATCGAGAACTATGGGCTTTCGATAAAATTTTCTCTCTTAAGCCCTCTACATTGGGAACACACAAATGACCTTGATATCGAAGCACACCATCTCCCCCTTGGGAGTAAGCTTCAACGGACTTCTATAGAACCGCTTCCTTTAATTCAACCAAGTTAGGATCAAGATCTTGTTTACCCTTCACATCATGCACAAAAGAGGATTCAGAACCATTGTGAACCGTAACACCACCGCTAGTTGAATCAACCAATCTAACACCCAATCGAACCAATCTATGGACATCATGAACCAACTCCTTCTTACCATCCTCAACATGAGCAACACTACCCATAGATAATCGACTAAGAGCATCCACCACCATGTTAGCATTACCGAGGTGATAGAGAACACTCATATCAAAGTCTTTTAACAACTCAAGCCAGCTTCTTTGGTGGAGATTAAAATATTTCTATTTAAACGCATATTGCAAACTCTTATGGTCGGTGAAGACATCTACATTTACCCCATACGAATAAGTCGCCATATTTTCAAAGCAAACACAACCGCCGCTAATTCCAAGTCATGAATAGAATAGTTCTTTTCGTGCACCTTAAGTTGCCTTGAAGCATAAGCAATGACCTTTCCTTTTTGCATAAGAACACATCCTAGCCCAATTCTCGAAGCATCATAATAAACCACAAAACCATCGGATCCTTTCGGTAGAGTCAATATCGGAGCCGAAGTAAGTCTATCCTTCAACTCTTGGAAACTCTTCTCACATGCCTCGAACCATACGAATTTAACCTTCTTTTGTTTGCCGTAAATGGTAGATAGTTCTATATTCAAATTTCATCGAATTTCAGTAATAGCAATGTGAAAGTTAGAGATTTGACATCTTATAACAATTCATAAACTTTAAATCTTGAATCTACCTCTGGCATAGCTATTTTTATCTAATTTGAAATATACATCCATGGAGCTATCTATTAAGAAATTAATTGTAGTCGCAACCACAGTCCCACAAGAAGTACAAACTTAGGGCTATATAATTAACAATCAACATGAGTGAGAAAAGTTAGGAAACTCAAACCAATTTAAATACCAAAAATCAAACAGAATTAGGAAAAACATTCTACTTGTTTATAAGAGGGGATATGAAACATAAACATGGAGAAACATTGACGTGAAGCAATTAACGACAATTATGTAAAATCGAAAGGAATTCTTACCTGAAATCAATCGAAGAAGTTGAAGGAGCAGGGAAAGCATAGAAAGTGTGAGGAAGCTCAAGAAGCAACGGAGAAAAATCTAAAGTGACACTGACAGGAGTAATAGGCTATACACATGGAAGAAACTTAAATCACCCACAATTTACCTTGGGGAAGCGAAATTACCAACTTGCCCTCAGTTGTGCCAGGCAGGCATGTTGACCAAGAGCAGCTTTCTCTTAGCCTCATATATATATATTAGTGATAATGAGGTAACATCATTCAAGTCATAGGCTTAAAACAATCTCCGCCGCCTCTCTTTTTCTCTTTATTTTGGGCCGCAAAAATGGCTAAGTAGGTGATGCACCTACTTGGTTCTTTTGGCTGGTCATTAAGACTTAGTAGGTGATGCACATAGGTGAAGCAAGTAGGTGAAGCTAGTAGGTGAAGCACGTAAGTGAAGCAAGTAGGTGAAGCTAGTAAGTAGGTCATTTACTTGATTCAAATTTCCATTTCTGCCCAAATCATTCATTTTAACCTTATCTTAGCTCATTGTATATATACTTGAACCCTTGGTCTTTAGGCTCGATTATGACCTCATTCTCCTAAATAATAATAGGTTCGTCGATGTGAACTTAGTTGTACATGCGATGGGGGACATGGGGTATTACACAAACTCCATACTAAAGGAATGAAAATTTAACTACACTAAAACACCATTAGATGAGTAACCAAGCTAAACAAAATGGACCAGTTTATACTATGAAGAATCAAAATGGGTGAACCCAAATCAGAATATCCTTCTCGCCTATCACGAAATGAATTCCATGCCATACTCATTGGCTGGAATAAAATGTTAAATGAAACCAATGAATCACATGAAAAGAATATTCCAATGGAGTAAAACATAACGTAGAGAAACCAGTGTAAATGATAGAAGTGTCAAAACTTCGTCATAGACGGAGAACAAATAAGCAAGGAAGATTCACATAGTTTCTCTTTGGCAAAATTACAAGGCGAATGACTCTCTCAAGCCCTTTAAGAATGAAATGTCTATGAATACACCCAAAAAATATTTCTGAGTTACAAAAATATGACAGATTCTTTACAAGTTTTATAATTCCTAATGGAAAAAGGTAGGACTCCCAAAACTAGCAGAGAAAAGAAGCTGAATAGAGTTGGGGATAAAGAGATTGATCATTAGAATTTCAGCTCTAACCCGACCATTTATGATGGCTCTTCCTTGTAAGCAATTAACTTTTTGGAGTCATCAGCAGCTCTCAAGTGACATAGCTTTGACTAAAAGAGGGAAAATGAACAAATAAAGGCCATACAAGCATTAACAATAGTACTGTAATTAAAAAGGAAAAAAGGAGGCAGCACATTTCGTATTGGTGGTTCTACGATTGAGCGCTTACTTAAAACCTCTGTGTCCTTCAAACATACAGATGATTCATGAGATACAAATCTAAAATATATGGCTTTGAACTAAGCTAGATAGTTAAGTAAAAACCAAGAAGCTCTTATTTCAAGACACACCACAAATCAATTTCCCTTTCTCAATTAAGCACAAAGGTAATGGCTTCGGTTGGTACTAACAAATAGTCCACATGCAAACTTTTCACAAAAGAAATCCTCTCATTCTCATGAAACATTTTCAAAAACAAAGAATCATCTAAGTGACAACAACTCAAACTCAAGAAATGACTCAACTCATTAACTCTTTCACATGCTTACTTGATTCAATTAGGAATTTTCAAAATCACCACTTTTTCAACTTACATGCCCTCACAAGAAAGAAGTGTCCCAAAACCACACACACATATAAACAAGACAAGGGACAAAGATGCAACACTCACACTCACAAAGAATCATCTCATGCACACAAATGTCACACTATAGGCGTGCCCATATTTTCAATCAACATTGACTCCACTCCATTTGGTTAGAAATCTCAAAGGACTTTGTTAAGCTTGTAATATAGGATTAGGGAAGGTTAGGATATCATTTAGGTATAAGTGACTACACCACCCTCCTTGAACACTACACAACAACTCATCATTTCCAACTTTCTCCCCTTATCAAACCCATGCACATTCCACATTATTTTTCACTTTTCTTTTTCTTGTTTCCACTCTAGATACCCCACATGCAACCATTTTCAACTTTTGGAGGATTCAAGTATAATTTATTCATTTTCTTTCTTTCTTTTCCAAAGCTTTTTCTTTCTTTAAGACTTTTCCATCAATCCCACAATTTCTCTTCTTTTTTTTTCTTTTTTTTATATCAACCCCTCATGTGATAAACATTGTTTTATTACTAAAAAAAAAAAGTTTCATTAAAGAAAAAGTCGCCACTTAATTTTTAAAGAAAAATCAAGAAAACTAAATTTCAAAATATTTAAAACAGAAAATCAATTTGAAATAACCAAAGAGGTTCGAGGTTCAATATACATTTCGAAAAGGTGTTGGGCACTCAAAATGCCCGCTAACTTGCGGTTGACCGACAACTTGAAAATATTTGGCTAACTTAAAGAAAACTATGCATTTTTAAACAAATTTTTAGGAAAAGACATTTTTTTTTGTTTAGAATAGGACCAAGTAAGGAAAACTTATAAATTTAAAGATTCAAACATTTACCTATTTACTTTCAAATCAGGTTGTATAAATTACTAATGCAAAATCGCTATCCTTTGGGAATTTTGAGTTAAGTTTAACCTTAAAATTGATTACCAAATTAAGCAAATAACATTCAAATATAATAATAAATAAAGGAAGGAGTGATTTTGGGCCCAAGTCTGGATCATGTCCGCCTGGGCCAGCATTTGGGCCTAAATCTGATTTGGGTCTTTGGCCCACTTTTACCTGTCTTAAACTAACAAATAATCTGTCAAAGTAAATGGGCTTTTGGCCCAATTGTACCTGTCCTAACACTAACAACAATATACCAAAAAAAATAAAAAATATGGGTCTTTGGCCCAACTAACAAAGAGAAAAGGCTGCTGCATTTGGGGCTCTTGGGCCTATTTTCGCTGTTGTATACAGTATATCACTGTATATCCTTGTATATCAGAACCTGAACCTGCGAATGTGATGTATACAACATGTATACAACTTGTTTCTTAACTCTCGGACACCTGTAAGTTAACTCCATCCCTGTATTTCTGTATTTTGGACTTGGGGCTCAAAATCCTGTTTTTGTATACAGATGATGTATATCGGTGTATATAGGCCGTATTTTAGCTTATTTTTGTGTATATCGAGCTGTATACCAAATGTATACAGCCCACTTCAGCTTCTGAACACCTGTTTCAATTTTTTGGCCCTACACTCCAGTATTTTGGACCTGTATACCAGTGTATACAGCCCACATTTGGGCTTCTGGAAAACTGAAACTTAGCTCCCAGCCCTGTATCTGCTGCACCTGATCACCTGTTTCCGTATTTCGACTCCAAAGAAATAGACTCAAGACAGGTTTTGGTTTCAAACGACCAGAAATGTGAAGGAGAAGGAGAGTCCACAATGGACTCGGACGAAATCACATGCACCAGAGAGAAAACATAAGTATTAGCCCGTGACAAAGAAATGATCAACAACTAACAGACTCATCAAATATGGAAGAAAAAATAAAATCAATCAAGGACAAACGATTTTGCTTTCACAACATTATTTGGCTAACTAAGGAGGCAAATAGAAATAGAAAAGCTTTTATCAAGTCCAAATTTCCCAGTGACAGAAAGAGATAGACCCTCATTAACATATTCAGAAATAAACCTTAAGAACATTGAGTCGCTTTACATGGAAGTTTCCAATTAAATCAGTAGCAACCAAAAAAAATAAACAAAGAAATCAAATACTGCTCCTAAAAGCCATTAAAGCTTATTGAAAGTGAGGAAGAAAGCAAGATAGATATATAGTCATATATTCACATTTCCATATATTGAAAGTAAGTATATGAACGACAACTTCTCGACTTAGCATGGCAAGTATAAAAAACTGGAAGAATAGGCAAAACAGTAAAGCACCCACACGGCTAGAAACAAACACGAGTAGGCAGAAACAGGTGCAATTCGATAGAGGATGACACTGTTGAGCAGTGATTCCAAACACGTTAAAAGACCAAGGCCAAACAACAAGTAATAAAGAGATGCTTAAAACCACAAGATTATGCCTTCAAGTTGAGCTAGAAATAAGGACCCAAAGCTAAGCTTAATTTTAAAACGGAAAATCTGCCATGCTGAATATAAACAGACCAACTCACATGAGTACAAGAATTGGAAACAACCACGAAGAGGTATCTTTTGCATAAAGCAACAGGTGACTATAGATCTTTAATAAAGTAAAAGGCAAGAACATATGATAGGCTCCCAAAGCCACTGTTTAAAGAACTCTAAGGTGGATAAAGGACTAACAAATTACTCACAACCAAAAGACATGAGAAAAGAGGGAAGAGGAGGCTGCTAAGAAAGTAAAAGAGGATATCATCACAAATAATTTTAACATGTTAGTTGATTCCCTAGCTTCTATAGCTATACCAAAAGGTTTTCCACTCGACCAAGATCTAAAAAAACCATCTAGACCAAGCTAAGCAATAGAAACCAAAACAACCGAACAACTAAATTAGAAAATCTATGAAGGCACATATTATGAACACATTGTTTGGAAAGAAAAAAACATAATCAGGTTGCTAATCACATTTTTTAGAGCCAAAACAGTT
Organism: Solanum appendiculatum; assembly: GCA_018342035.1. NCBI lineage: Eukaryota > Viridiplantae > Streptophyta > Magnoliopsida > Solanales > Solanaceae > Solanum > Solanum appendiculatum. The sequence goes on from JAGDQO010000293.1 coordinate 50,333, forward strand.
CCCACACATAAAATATTAGATGCATATTTAGAAATAAACTAATAACAGACCTATAAGCCAAGTTAAAACGAGACCAAGATGAGTTACAAACATGATATTATGAGCTGAAACGCAAAGGGGCATGAGCAGTGTTCGAGTAGAACAAAACACAGATAAATACTACGAGATTAGGCTAGCATGGGTGAGAATCTACAACGATAAATCAAAACAAACTCGAGAAGACAACAAAAGCACAAGCAAACAGTGAAAAACAGAACTATTGCAACTAGTATTCTCGAAGTTGGAGTCAAATAAAAAGTAGGTCATTTCAAACATAACAAAACAGAGATTTTAGCTTGCTTTCAAAACAAGATCAAGCCATATTGAGGTCAAGAAACCGATTCAGAATAGTATTTCACCATTTCATACAACAGGCTACATCAATTCTTGATTCAAAACAGGTAGAGAAAGGGCAAAAATAAAGAGAATATACCTCTTTTTGAGCAGCGAACTGAGAAGAAAACGAACTGAAGGGGAGCTATACTACCACCAACTTCGAAAGGATTTCAACGGAAACTTGAATTCCAAACAGATAACCCCGAAATTTCAATGACACGAACACTATCGCCTTAAATTCTATGTTCTGTTTTGCCTATCTATGTTTTGTAAATTTCAGTTCTTCGTGATGTTTTTCTCACTGTCTCCAACCTTTTCCCAATCAAAAATCTCCTCCCGCAACAGAATTTTTTTTTTATTTCCCCCCTCTACCCCTTTTGATAATGAACAAACAGGGGTATATATAGGGGGAAGAGGGTAGAATTGGATAACACTTTGTGGAATTTCAGAATTTGAATTCCCAAAAAATATCCAAAACAGAGGGGAACATCTGGAATCGTTCCCAAAACTGATCAAAACGCAACAAAATTGCAACGGCTTGTGAATGAGGGCCGTTCGATCTTGATGCCAGGACAATCGATACACCCAGATCATAACACCAGGCACTGGCGTTCGTACGAGGGAGCGAAGAAGATGGCAAAGGAATCGAGCTGTACACTGTGTATCTCTGCGAATTGACACCGCTATGGATTGGAATTGACGTTGATTCCCTTTTGTGTTCACGTCATTTGGAGTTGTTATGTATTCACCGTGTATTTTGTGAATTGAAATCGTGTGTCGCCGTGCGTTGAAATCGTTTGGAAATTGGACGTCGTAAGCTCTCTGTGTATTCGCCGTTTGATATTGTTGAAGTTGTTGTCGTGTATTGCTGTTGATGTTTACATTGGAGTGCTGGGTATTGAATTGGAGTTGTTGTTGTATTGTTGCCATTGTGGGCTGGGTCGATTTTTGGTGTAGGAATTGGGTCAGCTGGGTTACAAAAAAAAAAAATTGGAGTTGGGCTGATTGGGAATTGGATGAAAGTAAGTTGGGCTGGTGAATTGATCCTATTTGACTAGAAGACCAAATGAAAGGAAGTGGCTAATTCTGTAATAAAGGAATAGCCAAGTGAATTAAGAATTTAGCCTAAAATTGAATGCTACTGGCGAATTAGGCTAAAAATCAAATAAGATGAATTAATATTAATTAATTAGCGAGCTTTTTAATCTCATCGAAATAAAATAGTTAGCTTACTAGACTAAACGATTATCACAAAATTATAATTAAAATTTAAACTAAACTAAACTAATAAAATATTTAACCAAAAAATGTAAAACCTTTCGAGATGACTTTGAAATATTTATAAAATGTACTAATTACATATAAAATTATATAAAACATATTTTAAAAATTATAAATCAACAAAAATCACTTAAAAACTTGAAAAATATTTGAAATTTTATAAAACTAATTATTCCAAATCGTTTTGAAATTAAAGAAGCTCGTAAGCTAATCCATATTGTGGAGGGTCAAAATTGGGTGTCGACAACTGTCCCTCGTTTGACTTGGATTTCTGCAAGAAATTCGAGGCAAATGAAATTGACAAATCAAATTTTGACCGACCACATCTTCTTCTTCAGGAAAGGGATTTTGGTACGAACTTTAGGAATTATGGCCGAACCCCGGAATTGGGTTTCCTACATATCTCAGGCTATATGAGAATTCAGGCCACTTGTAGTTCAATACGCTTGATTTGACGCACGATTCTGAAAGAATCCAAAAGTTATCCCGGTATCGGATTGGGAAGAAACCGAATGCTCGGGAATGAGATTTAAGAGAGATTGTTGGAATACAGCCGAGTTTTTAGCATTGAGCCTTCCTACATATCACTTAACTCAGGGAATCAGGTTGTTTGTAGTTCGACTTGATCGGTTGAAAAGGAAATCTAGTATGCGAGATAACCTTTGGTTCTTGAAGTGTGACAAAAAATTGAGTATGAAAAAGAAAAAGGTTTGCAACCTCTTAAACATGAATGTGGTGCACTTCACATCTATAAGTAAAACTTACACGGACATAGTTTCCAAAACTCTTGGAGCATTGTCACTCGGATTGGAAAGTTTCCTCCGGTGAAAGCCAAGTTCTTCCGGATGCGAAAATGAAACCGATAAATTCATAGAGAAACCCACATGCCTTCTGATAGGGGTGTGTTTTGATTGTGGTGGAAGTCACTCCTCAGCTCGCGTCTTAAGAGTTTGATACTCCTCTTTGGACTATGTCCCAGTTCGCTGCTAAGAAAAAGTTCCACGTTGTGCTGCATTCTTTTTTATGTCGTCCGCACATGTGGTTTGTTTGAGAATTCATCCTCTCGGATGCTCTCGTCAAAGACTGAGATAAAACTCATTAGTATAAAATGTATTTCAAATGGAGAGATAGTGTCTTTTACCATGTCGACACTTAGTTGCTCTCTTTGAGATGAGTTGTTGTAATTTGCCGATGATATTATGGTAATGACGTTCTCGCATTAGAGATGATGATGCCTCACTGGGCAATGAAGATGATGCTGCTTCGTTGGCAAGATAATGTTGCTTCGTTGATGCTGATTTTCTTGAAATGAGATAGAGATGGTGCCTCACTGGGCAATGAAGAATGACTTCCTTGCAATGACATCGAGACGAGGCCTCACTGGGCAATGAAGATGCTGCTGCTTCTGGGTGATGATGATGTTCCACTGATGCTGATTTTCTTGAAATGAGATAGAGATGGTGCCTCAATGGGCAATGAAGAATGGCTTCCTTGCAATGATATTGAAACGAGGACTCACTGGGCAATGAAGATGTTGCTGCTTTGTTGGCAAGATGATGCTGCTTCTGATTTTCTTTAAATGAGGTAGATATGGGGCCTCACTGGGCAATGACGAATGGTTTCCTTTCCATGACATCGAAGCGAGGCCTCACTGGGCAATGCTGATGATGCTGCTTTGTTGGCAAGATGATGCTGCTTGTGATTTTCTTGAAATGAGATAGATATGGGGCCTCACTGGGCAATGAAGAATGGCTTCCTTGCATGACATCGAAACGAGGCCTCACTGGGCAATGCTGATGATGCTGCTCCATTGATGCTTATAGAGCTGGTGCCTCACTAGGCAATGACGAATTGCTTCTTTGTCATGACATCGAAACGAGACCTCACTGGGCAATGCTGATGATGCTGCTCCATTGATGCTAATAGAGCTGGTGCCTCATTGGGCAATAAAGAATAACTTCCTTGCAATGGCATCGAAATGAGGCTTCACTAGGTAATGAAGATGTTGCTGCTCTGGTGATTGTCTCCTTTGAAAATGCGACATGAATGTCCCTCTGGGTGGTGGTATTATCTCATTTGATAATACTGTAGAAATGAGCCTCTTGATAGTGGTATCATCTCATTTGACGATACAATATAAATGAACTCCTTCCAAATATTTTCAAATGCTGGAAAATGACAATGTTGTTTCTTCTCGAGGTTTTCACTTGCTCCGTCTTCAAAAACTGCATGTTTATTGTGGATCTCGCCTTGCTGGGGGATTTGAGCGAAATAATGTTACTCACATCCCAAAATGTTTCTTTGGTATCATAAGCATTGAAACTTTTCCTGCATCCACAGAAAAATTGTTAGTTTTAAGTGAACTGATATGTGTTGATTTCTTCACTTGCTTCCTCCTTGTCTTGCTATCTCTGGTTGATTGCTCCGATATCCCGCTTCTTGATAAGTAAGACAAAATATTTTATGCAACAAAAATATTTTACAACTTATAGAAAAACTATTTAAGAAAAGATAGATTTTGAAAAGTAATATCTGAAAAAGACTACTGCCAGGTGTCTTGTCACATCAAGCATAAATGAACGTCCTTGGTTCGATGCTTCGAGGTCTATCTAGTAACTTGTTTGCAGATGTTGAAGATCTTTGTAACTCTTACTCTTGAAGTTAATTTCGAACTCCCGATCATGCTGGAAATAGCTGAAGTTGCTTTTAAACCTCTGATGAAATTTTTTTGGTCATCCTCAAAAATTTATGTCCCAGTTAAAGATGTCTTGGCATATTCTGAACTGTCGATAGATGACTTATAGAATTTTTGAGATCTTCTCAAAAATTCTGTCCCAGATGCAATTTTTCCTGTATCTTCAGTCTTGACTTGTTGGAGAAATCTTCTTATTGAGACTCAAAAATTCTTTCCCAGTTTCTATTGTAAAGAAAAATAGAAATCTTACGGGAAATATGACCGAGCCGTTGTGGCGCCTACGTATCCCGTTGAGACAGGAATCAGGTCAAACGTAGTTCCCCCCTCGAGGACTAACAGAAATAGGAAATTTAAATAAGGAAATGACCGAGGCCGACATAGGCCGCCTACGTATCTCTTTCTTGAGAATTCAGGTCGAACGTAGTTCAAGATACAAGTTATAATTTTCTAACGATGAAACGTAAGATGATTACAAACAAATGATACGATTACAAGCAAATGATGCGATTATAGGGGAAAAAAACTCTTAGTCTTCAAACATAATAGCTCTTGATATCATCTGAGTCGGTTTGCAACTTGTGAGATAAATGTCTATGCTCAACCTTGGCATGTCATCAAATAAATGTATTGATGTATTATCTAAGCTAATTGATGAGTTTTCTTTTCTGAGCTTCTGTCAAATAAACCCTGATTCTGGCTTCTTTGACGCATTCATCCTTTTTCAGATTCGCAATTTCTATCTCGTCTAGATTCGAATTTCCCTGATTCTCGAACTGTTTCAATTCTTTGGCAAGGTTTTCAGATATTATGATCTCCTCATCATACTCTTCAAACTCAATGTCATCTGCCTCAATTTGTTCATTCAGCTTGTGACATGACATGATATAGATAGGTTTAAAAATTATTTTTACTGAAATAAAAAACAAAGACTGTTAAATAGCAGAACTAAAGCAAAGAAAATAAATTTTCGCAATAGAGGAGGCTTTCATTGAAAATAAGAAAACACAAACTTTGGCCATGACTACGAGTCATTTTGCCTTTTTCAAACATCACGAGGGAATTTAAAACATAAAAACATCATAAAGGTGTGGGTCTCGAGCCTCTTTCGGGCTACCACCGATTTTAAAAATAGCATAAAATTCATCTTTTTCTATCAAGATGTGCAAGGAATCAAGAGCGGAGTGGAAGTTCAATTAAGCACTTCCTCCATTGGCTCAGCGTCTCGTATGCCTGGTGTCTCGATCATCTCTTTAAGTATAGCATCATCTTCTTCAAAAAGATCCTTGATTCCTTCTCCAAGACCGTTATCATTGGCATATCCCTTTACCCAAAGGGACTGACACAAATGCGGCAAAGTGTTTGGTAGAACATGATTAATCTCCTTTTTGTTCTGACCCTCTCTTGGCAATAAAGCAAAATTTTGATAAGGAGCCATGATCGCAAATTTGGGTTTCTCACTTATGCTCAGTGAAGCTACAACTTTCTCAAGGGTGCCAGGGTTGGTTGGGATTATAGCTTTACCCACACACCAATCTTCTTTGACCTTAATCATGTTGATAGTAAACTCCCCATGATTCGGCTGGAGATTACTGTTGACATTGGGAGTGACAGTTTGAAGAGTGACAATCCTTTGATCAATCAAGTCCTGAATTTTATGCTTCAAATTGATGCAATTCTCAGTGGTATGTCCAACACCTCCTGAATGGTAAGCACAATGATGATCGAACCTGTAATATCTGGAATTGATATTGACATTTTTCGGATCAATTGTTTGTATCAGACCTGCCTCTTTCAATCTCTCAAAAAGCTGGGTTCGACTTTCAACCAAAGGAGTAAAGACGCGAGAAGGTTTTTTCGCAAGTTTTGGACGAGGAAGATTGTAATTATTTCCTAGAGGTGGAGGTACTTGATGGTAGTTTGGAGGATTTTGATAAGTAGGTGCTGTAGTTTGGAAATTTGGGTATTGTGTAGTTTTGTAGCTATGAGGGGCATTTGTGTAATTTGGCAATGAAGCTTGGTAATTTGGATAATTTGACAACGGATCTTGGTAATTTGATTGAACATTTAGATAATTTGGTGGTGGAGCTTGGTAATTTGATTGAACATTTGGACAATTTGGGCATAGAGCTTGGTAATTTGGTTGAACATTTGGATAATTTGGGCATGTAGCTTGGTAATTTGGATAAACATTGAAGATGGGGTAAGGATTTTGCAGAGCTAAGGGGTAAGTTTCAGATGATAAAGGCTTTTGAACCTTCTGACTGGCATGTCTCTTTGATTTTTGGCTCAATTCGAATGAGATAGAGAAAGTATCTTCCCTTTTCCTCCTCAATGGTCCTGAGGATTCAGCTTGGGCAGTCATTCGGATGATTTTTCCGGTTTTGAGACCGTCTTCGATAGCCTCACCAATTTTGACTATCTCATTGAACTTCCCTCCTAAAATGAGCAACATCCTACTGTAATACTCCGGCTCTTGAATTCACACGAAGACTTCAATAATCTCTTTCTCGGTCATGGGAGGCCTAACCCTTGCAGCCTCTCTTCTCCAACGGTAGGCATATTCTCGATAGCTTTCAGTAGACTTCTGTTTGATTCTCTCCAAAGAGTATCTATTAGGAAAGATTTTCTTACATTGTAAGAAAATCTTTCAATAAAGTCTTTAGCCAAAGCATTCCAACTTGGCCATTGCTTGATTTCTATCATGGTAAACCATTTCGACTAAAGAGACGCATTAACAAAGCATCATCTTTCCCAAATCCCACAAATTGATCGCAATAAGCCCTCATATGAGTAAAAGGATTTTCAACTCCATTTGAAGTATCAAATTTTTGTGCTTTAAAACCTTCCCGGAGGTCCAAATGTGGATGGATGCACAAGTCTTCATAGTTCAATCCCACAACCTCTGGAGTGTAATGAAACTCCTTCATTGCTTTCAAAACTCATTCTTTGATGCTTTGCTCATTCTTTTCTTCTATGGCCTTCCACTCATTTTCCTTCTTCTCATAGTGATCGAGTTTGGAATGGGTGATAAAAGGAGGGTATGATTTTGACGACAATTGAATATGAAAAGCGGCTTCTAAAGGTACGGGTTGAGTAGTAGGTGAGCTTTGAACAATTTGAGTAGGAATTTGATGGACGGGAGGAAACGTTTGGGGATTATTGGTATTAGGATTTTGAGGAATAGATAACTTTTGATTTGAGTAGCTAGCATGATGTGGGTTAGAGATGGTTAGGTCGATGATGGGAGGTTTTGGAATTGTAAAGGCAAATGAATTGCTTGGAAAATGCTCGGATGATGGATTCGAAGTATGAAAATGGAGTGGAGGCCTTTCGTTATCTGGAGTAGGAGTGTTGATGATTATAGCTAGATTTATCAAATCTTGGGTCTTATCCATTTTAGCCCTCATTTCAGCGATTTGTTGGAACAATTGTGCAATCAACTTGTTCTGTTCAGCGATGATAGGATCATTCACACTAATTTCGGTCAAATTAGTGTTTTCAGCATTTTCAATCACTTGTTCTTTGCCTTTTGACAAACTTTCGTCAGAGAAGGAATCTTTGGGGTCTTTAGACCTTGTGAAGTATGGATGTTCTGCCATTTTCTCAACACAGATCAGTTTTAAGCATCTGAAAAAGAAAAACAACTCAAAAGCCAAATATGTTAGTATGTGTAGATGATAAATAATACAAAATATCACACACATAGCTGCCAACACATAAGAGTTGCTTCAGTTGAAGATAAACTAGCCCACGGGTATAGAGAAGACTAAATAGACAAGAATTTATCTATTTGATTTCGGGATTAATGAATCAGGAAGGTTGACTTGAGCCAGGTCCTTTTGTATCTTTCAGCATGATACTTCTGATTTTTGATTGAGATGAAACTCTAATTTCCTTGCAAGAGATGAAAAAGGTAGAATTTCTCAAAAATGGGACCGAACCTTGAAAAGTTGCTTATGTATCTCACGGCAGATAAAATAGGTCTTAAATCATCTTCTGATTTGAGATGGTGAATTGACCTTTTCCTGAGATGAGAAAGCAAGATTTATGATTTGAAAGTGAATTCGGGTTTTGTTGGGAAACTAAAGACTCAAGGAGTATTTGGGCGCATTTTTGATAGTGACTTGGTATTTGTTCTTAAGGGGTTCTAAAAAATTTCAAAAAGAGTGAGCTAGAACATCTCCAAATAAAGCAATATATTCACACAAACAGTTATAGCAAATAAACAGTTATTGCGCGTTCTAAACAGATATGTGACCCTTTTGTGCCAAGGGTAGGCCTAGCGATTTGAAGGATGTATAACGTCATTTGAAACATTCCATTGTCTCAAAACTCAAATTTACACAAGTTTTATGAATAAAATGAATGGGGATACATAATAGGGAAAATGGATACAAATAATCAGTCACACGTATGGGTACAATCCTAAACTATGCCTCCATGGAAGGTCCTTCGTTTTTGAGCTTCTTGCAATCTCCGAATGTCACGCCTTTTGGATAGTAGCTCGTGAAGATCATCTTTCGACTAGAATAAGCTATTAAAATAAACTCTCAAACCCCGAGGGACAAAGACTTTTCAAATTTAAACACATAAGCATGATTGTCCATTTAGGCTGTGGGCCATTTTGAACTCAAGGTGGTCTTTCTAATGGACCCAACACCCAAGGCGTGTTGGGCCATTTTAGGTCAATGCGCGAAAAAGGGATTTGGTTTCGCTCTACGCTAGTTGGCAAAGAGTAGGCTTTATTTGAAGTGGATCGGTGACCCAAGTGGACAACTTGGGCTCGGGAAGTTAACAACCGTTGCCCATCCAGTGGCCAACTACATCCGTCAGGGTACCCCGATAAACAGTTTTGGATAACGAACTACTACGACCTGCATAATCATCCTTTAAGTAAAAAATAAAAAATACCAAGTGGCGGAGTAGATGCTATGCATGCAATGACAATTTATAATTTGCAAGAATTTAAACAAATAAAGCAATTAATAATTTAGCCAAATAAATCAAAATTTAAGGTTAGAACCACTTCAAAAACCCCAACAGAGTCTCAATTATGTTTTATTACTAAAAAAGAAAAGTTTCATTAAAGAGAGAGTCGTCACTTAATTTTTAAAGAAAAATCAAGAAAACTAAATTTCAAAAGATTTAAAACAGAAAATCAATTTGAAATAACCAAAGAGGTTCGGGGGTTCAATGTACATTTCGAGAAGGTGTTAGTCACTCGAAATGCCCGCTAACTTGCGGTTGACCGACAGCTTGAAAATATTTGGCTAACTTAAAGAAAACTATGCATTTTAAAACAAATTTTTAGGAAAAGACATTTTTTTTTGTTTAGAATAGGACCAAGTAAGGAAAACTTATAAATTTGAAGATTCAAACATTTACCTATTTACTTTCAAATCAGGTTGTATAAATTACTAATGCAAAATCGCTATCCTTTGGGAATTTTGAGTTAAGTTTAACCTTAAAATTGATTACCAAATAAAGCAAATAACATCCAAATATAATAATAAATAAAGGAAGGAGTGATTTTGGGCCCAAGTTTGGATCCTGTCCGCCTAGGTCAGCACTTGGGCCTAAATCTGATTTGGGTCTTTGGCCCACTTGTACCTGCCTTAAACTAACAAATAATCTGTCAAAGTAAATGAGCTTTTGGTCCAATAGTACCTGTCCTAACACTAACAACAATATACAAAAAAAAAATAAAAAAATATGGGTCTTTGGCCCAACTAACAAAGATAAAAGGCTGCTGCATTTGGGGCTCTTGGGCCTATTTTCGCTGTTGTATACAGTATATACAAATTCTGTATATCACTGTATATCCTTGTATATCAGCACCTGAACCTGCTAATGTGATGTATACAACTTGTTTCTTAACTCTCGGACACCTGTAAGTTAACTCCAACCCTGTATTTCTGTATTTTTGATTTGGCGCTCAAAATCCCGTTTTTGTATACAGATGATGTATATCGGTATATATAGGCCGTATTTTGGCTCATTTTTGTGTATATCGAGCTGTATACCAAATGTATACAGCCTAGTTCAGCTTCTGAACACCTGTTTCAATTTTTTGGCCCTGCACTCCTGTATTTTGGACCTGCATACCAGTGTATACTGGTGTATAGAGCCCACATTTGGGCTTCTGGAAAATTGAAACTTAGCTGCCAGCACTGTTTCTGCTGCACCTGATCACCTGTTTCTGTATTTCGACTCCAAAGAAATAGACTCAAGACAGGTTTGGGTTTCAAACGATCCGAAATGTGAAGGAGAAGGAGAGTCCACAATGGATTCGGACGAAATCACATGCAACAGAGAGAAAACATAAGTATTAGCACATGACAAAGAAATGATCAACAACTAACAGATTCATCAAATATGGAAGTAAAAATAAAATCAATCAAGGACAAACGATTTTGCTTTCACAACATTATTTGGCTAACTAAGGAGGTAAATAGAAATAGAAAAGCTTTTATCAAGTCTAAATTTCCCAATGACAGAAAGAGATAGACCAAGCTCATTAACATATTCAGATATAAACCTTAAGAACATTGAGTCGCTTTACATGGACGTTTGCAAGTAAATCAGTAGCAACCAAAAAAAAATAAACAAAGAAATCAAATACTGCTCCTAAAAGCCATTAAAGCTTATTGAAAGTGAGGAAGAAAGCAAGATAGATATATAGTCATATATTCACATTTCCATATATTGAAAGTAAGTATATGAACGACAACTTCTCGACTTAGCATGGCAAGTATAAAAACTGGAAGGATAGGCAAAACAGTAAAGCACCCACACGACTAGAAACAAACACGAGTAGGCAGAAACAGGTGCAATTCGATAGAGGATGACACTGTTGAGCAGTGATTCCAAACACGTTAAAAGACCAAGGCCAAACAACAAGTAATAAAGAGATGCTTAAAACCACAAGATTATGCCTTCAAGTTGAGCTAGCTATAAGGACCCAAAGCTAAGCTTAATTTTAAAACGGAAAATCTGCCATGCTGAATATAAACAGACTAACTCACTTGAGTACAAGAATTGGAAACAACCACGAAGAGGTATCTTTGCATAAAGCAACAGGTGACTAATGATCTTTAATAAAGTAAAAGGCAAGAACGTATGATAGGCTCCCAAAGCCACTGTTTAAAGAACTCTAAGGTGGATAAAGGACTAACAAATTACTCACAGCCAAAAGACATGAGAAAAGAGGGAAGAGGAGGCTGCTAAGAAAGTAAAAGAGGATATCATCACAAATAATTTTAACATGTTAATTGATTCCCTAGCTTCCATAGCTATACCAAAAGGTTTTCCACTCGACCAAGATCTAAACAAACCATCTAGACCAAGCTAAGCAATAGAAACCAAAACAACCGAACAACTAAATTAGAAGATCTATGAAGGCATATATTATGAACACATTGTTTGGAAAGAAAAGAACATAATCAGGTTGCTAATCACATTTTTTAGAGCAAAAACAGTTCCCACACATAACATATTAGAGGCATATTTAGAAATAAACTAATAACAGACCTATAAGCCAAGTTAAAACGAGAACAAGATGAGTTACAAACATGATATTATGAGCTGAAACGCAAAGGGGCATGAGCAGTGTTCGAGTAGAACAAAACACAGATAAATACAACAAGATTAGGCTAGCATGGGTGAGAATCTACAACGATAAATCAAAACAAACTCGAGAAGACAACAAAAGCACAAGCAAACAGTGAAAAATAGAACTATTGCAACTAGTATTCTCGAAGTTGGAGTCAAATAAACAGTAGGTCATTTCAAACAGAACAAAACAGAGATTTTAGCTTGCTTTCAAAACAAGATCAAGCCATATTGAGGTCAAGAAACCGATTCAGAATAGTATTTCACCATTTCATACAAAAGGCTACATCAATTCTTGATTCAAAACAGGTAGAGAAAGGGAAAAAATAAAGAGAATATACCTCTTTTGGAGCAGTGAACTGAGAAGAAAACGAACTGAAGGGGAGCTATACCACCACCAACTTCGAAAGGATTTCAACGGAAACTTGAATTCCAAACAAATAACCCCGAAATTTCAATGACGCGAACACTATTGCCTTAAATTCTATGTTCTGTTTTGCCTATCTATGTTTTGTAAATTTCAGTTCTTCGTGATGTTTTTCTCACTGTCTCCAACCTTTTCCCAATCAAAAATCTCCTCTCGCAACAGAATTTTTTTTTTATTTCCCCCCCTCTACCCCTTTTGATAATGAACAAACAGTGGTCTATATAGGGGGAAGATGGTAGAATTGGATAACACTTTTTGGAATTTCAGAATTTGAATTCCCAAAAAATATCCAAAACAGAGTGGAACATCTGGAATCGTTACCAAAACTGATCAAAATGCAACAAAATTGCAATGGCTTGTGAATGAGGGCCGTTCGATCTTGATGCCAGGACAATCGATACACCCAGATCATAACACCAGGCACTGGCGTTCGTACGAGGGAGCGAAGAAGAAGACAAAGGAATCGAGCTGTACACTGTGTATCTCTGCGAATTGACACCGCTATTGATTGGAATTGACGTTGATTCCCTTCTGCGTTCACGTCATTTGGAGTTGTTATGTATTCACCGTGTATTCTGTGAATTGAAATCGTGTGTCGCTGTGCGTTGAAATCGTTTGGAAATTGGACGCCGTTAGCTCACGTTGTTGTCGTTTGCTGCTGATGTTGACGTTGGAGTGCTGGGTATTGAATTGGAGTTGTTGTTGTATTGTTTCCATTGTGGGCTGGGTCGATTTTTGGTGTAGGAATTGGGTCAACTGGGTTACAAAAAAATAATAATTTGGAGTTGGGCTAATTGGGAATTGGATGAAAGTAAGTTGGGCTGGTGAATTGATCCAATTTGACTAGAAGACCAAATGAAAGGAAGTGGCTAATTCTGTAATAATGGAATAGCTAAGTGAATTAAGAATTTAGCCCAAAATTGAATGCTACTAGAGAATTAGGCTAAAAATCAAATAAGATGAATTAATATTAATTAATTAGCGAGCTTTTTAATCTCATCGAAATAAAATAATTAGCTTACTAGACTAAAAGATTATCACAAAATTATAATTAAAATTTAAGCTAAACTAAACTAATAAAATATTTAGCCTAAAAATGTAAAACCTTTCGAGATGACTTTGAAATATTTATAAAATGTACTAATTGCATATAAAATTATATAAAACATATTTTAAAAGTTATAAATTGACAAAAATCACTTAAAAACTTGAAAACTATTTGAATTTTTATAAAACTAATTATTCCAAATCGTTTTGAAATTAAAGAAGCTCGTAAGCTAATCCATATTGTGGAGGGTCAAAATTGGGGGTCAACAAACACCCCTTCAATGAATTTCCCATAACACCCCAATTTAGGCTTTTAGCCTCAACTTTCACAACCTCAAGTTCAAGGAGGGAAGGGTTCAAAAGAGGGTTACTTTTTCAAAATGGATAAGGCTTGTAATGTGGTTGCCAATAAAAAGGATTAGGCTCAAAGAGGACAACTAAGGATATATTTAGGGCAAAAGAGGGATTTTTAGGCCAAGTGGACTTCAAGAACATCAAAGAAAGCCTAAGATCATTTCTCCAACCAAACTCAATCAAGACCAACATTTTAAGACCAACCAGGCAAGTTCTAGGTGACAAAAGCGAACACAAGGCATTATTCAACAACTAGCCACACATGGCCTGCAAATCAATCAAGATGGTTCACAATCTTACTTCCTTTTCAAAATTCAAGTAGCATTGAACATTATAATTGCTAACGAATCAAAAGTCACAAAAGGGTATAAGAGTTGTCATAAAATCATGCATAACATGCTCAACCTTTTAAAAACGGAGAGGTATGCTCAACACTATACACATGCATGACTATGCTCTTAGTACTAACCAAGTCAAAACCTTCCCAAAAAGACGATGACTTTGCCCTTAAGAAAGTCGTCAACCAATCCATCATCAAGCAACCTCATGCATCTATTCGGGAATGGCTACTCATAAGCAATCGACGATTTAACCTTAAGAAAGTCGTCACTCTCTATCCATCATCGGGCATCCGTCAATCCAAATCTTATCATCAAAACAAAAACATAGAAGCTACAAACTACAAATCAAAAACTAAAATAAACCAATCCAACACAATATCAACAGAAACATCCACAATACCAAATCCCGACAAGGGCACACCAATCCATAACAAAGAAAGAAAAGTACGCTTGACAAGGGCACAATTACAGTATGCAGAAACAATCAACAAAATGAGTGCAAGAGAGGCACCTCCAACTGAAAATGAGACTGTGTCCTCACAGTCCAAATATCGAAAGAGAATATGAGGGACTACCAAAGCAAAAGAATATTTGCACATTTACTATAGTCAAAAGGGAAAAGACTGAGAAAGCAAATATCACTATATAGGAAGTAGTTTGATAGGAAAAAATGATCTTAGAAAATAGTAATTGAGCATAAGATGAAACTAACCAAAACTGACTATAATGCTGAAGTACTGGGTAGCCTCAGCAACATGCTTAAAGAGTGCCAAAGAAACTGTCAGAAAACTAAGCACCGATCCTGCACCCATAGCCTGAAAATTGATCAACATTCAAATAGTAAGTTTCAAGGGAGAGCTTCATGTGGCAGGATACCGACAACCATAGAGCCTTAGTTCAAATTCCCAAAAAAAAACACTTGTTTGAATACCTGAGAGAAGTGCAAAGACCTCCCTGGATGGTCAAGAAGACCTTCATAATTGAACTTCTTAACTCGTGGATGAGAAGATATATATTCAGTAATTTTTTGTGCATTCTCTCCTGCAAGATATTCAAATTATTTAGTTAGAACACTATGATGTACCAGAATTTTACGAACCACCCTAACTTCTCTGCACAATATAAAGATAAAGATGCAGCAGTATGCATGCCATAATCATGAAAATCTAGCGGGTCAAGAATAATAGATTAACAAAGGCGACGGAAGGCATATATGTTTCTAGAACGAGTGGTGGGACAACTAATTTCACCACCAAAAAAAAGCAAATAAATTTAACGTGAAGAGCAATTGTTTTGATTCCTCTCAAACAAAGTCAACAATCAAATGGCGCTAACCCTCCACCTTCATCATTTTGTAGGAAGTACACCTCCTTCGCCAAGCTGGTTAAGTAGGAAAATTTATAATCAAATTATCAGAAGGACACTTGAGATGTTCAAAGAGAAACAAGGCATCAGAAATCATTTACGTTAAATACGCTATACATAACTAACAAATGATTTTCAGATATACACTTTTCAATGAACTAATTTCTTAAACTTTACTTAACTTTATCAAGTATCAACAACAACAAAAAGAATTCCTAAATTTCATGGTCAATTATAAGGGCAGCTAGGGCATTCAGGAAAAGAATTTCAGTGTCACGAAGTATTGCACAAATTTGTGCAATGCAGGGTCTACAGAGTGCTGCATAGGGAGGACTTCTTGTACACACCTTAAGCCATATGGAAGGGATCCATTTTTGACTTGCATACAACCCTGAGTAAGTATAGTAAGATTGTGTGAAGGCTCATCCTCGCGCCTCAGTGAAGGCCCTTATTCAAAGTAAAGAATTATGGGAGTTGCGAGACTATCATCCTTTACATCCTTTTAATCTAGTCCAAAGAAAATAGAAATCTTATTTTTAAAGGAACTGGAAGAGGAAAAGGAAGCATGATATCAGCATGTGCTACCTATTGTTGAAGAGTTTTAGAGTTCCACTATGAGTTGTGATAGCATCCAAGGAAGCTATACTCCATTGAAGAACAAGGATGAAGCTTTACAAACTCCAAGGAGGCCCATAACAAGATCTCAAAACAAGGAGTTCAATTATAAGCTCAATGTGCTTCAATCGCTGATCCAAATGTGTCGTGTTGGGGAAGAAGAGCCCAAGCTCAAGGGAGATGAATTTTCCAAATGCTACAATTATTTGGTGGCCCAAGTTGAAGTCAAAGAGGAAGAATATTGGGGTCCAAAGTTCAGCCTTGAAGAAATCCAAAGTGGTGCAGAAAGAGGCTCAAAATCAGCCCAAAAGGAGGCCAATTTCAGCCCTTAAGTGCAGCTGAAATCAGCAGCCTAATAAAGGCTCAAAAGCCACGATCAAGGGGGCCCTAAAGGCCTTAAATCACCCACAATTAGTAGGGTTTTTGTTTTTTACCTTAGCCCCCAAGCTAGGGTTTTATTTTATTAAGTTCTAGATTATTCTTTTAGGGTTTTATTAGGCCTGCAGCCAACTTATTTATTCTATAAATAGGAGTACTTTTTCATTCATTAAAACACATTAGATTGATATTAATAATATTTGAGAGAGTTCTTTTGAACCTTTGTGACTTGTTCTTTGAGAATTTATCTTTAAACCTTTATTAGTTTCATAGTTTAAGGTATAAAGTAATTTCTTCTTGTGATATCTGTGATTTCTTTTTGGTATTCTTTAGAAGGTGATTAGTTTATACTAATTATTGTCTTTATTTAATCATAAAGTGGTCAAGATCCGAATCTATTGTTTTGATTCGTTTTCTCAAGTAAAGGCTAACATTTCTTTCATAAATCTATATGTTGTTACTTGGATCTTGTCAAGGCCTTAGAATATAAAATCTTTTGAAATTCTTGGATCTTTCCTTTGAATTTCCCATATCTTTTTATTAGTTTCTGTTTCTTTTTTTTCTATTATTGCTTCCGCACTCTAATATTCAACTCTATAATTGTGATCTCCGCAACCTCACTGTTATCAAGTGGTATCAGAGTGGTTCTATCAAGGTTCCGTTCTTGATAAATCTTGGCATTTCTTCAATAAATAGAGCAAAAAAAAAAGAAAAAAAATTCTGAATGTGAACAGTAACGTGAGCAGTAAATGTGAACAGTAATGTGAACAATATGTGAACACTAAATGTGAACAATATGTTTTAAACAAAAAAAAGTAAAAGTTATAACTTGCTCTCCAAGAAATCTGATTACTTGCATTAGTTTGTTTCCAAACCCAAGTAGGAAACAAGAAGAGGGGATTCTAGATCTTAAGGATAAGAAGAATTTTTTTTCTTCTTCTTTTAATTCTAAATAATTTCCTTTTTTATTCGTGTTTTGTTTCAACTAAAATGCTATTTGTTCTAGGACTAGTTCTTTACTTTCTTCAATGCCCCAAAAATCTATACTTTATTACTACGAACTTGATACACGTTTTGGTTTAATTATAAATCTACAAAGTATTCTTGTTCAAAGGTCATTTTGAGGGGAAAAAGGCAAATGTGGGTGAGTTTAAAAGAGGGTAAAAGCCATATTTAAAGTGTGATACTTGATAATTCTTTTCCTTTTCTTTAGATGTCTAATTCAGGTGGTGATGAGGAAAGGGATGGTCTAGAAACCGAGATCCAAGGAAGGAACAACTTCACCCTTCAACCTATGCACCAACAATTCGAGAGATGGAATTTGCAATTTCAAGAGATGAGGAATATGATTACCGAGCAGAATGATACCATAGCTGCATTTAGGATGGAGAATAATGTTGAACCCTACCCCCTAATAATGTTAGGCCCATAGTTAGAAGGAATGTACCCCATATCCCTTTTGTAAATCCTGAGTATGATAATGATGATATTGATGTTGAATTTAATCTAGAAAGAAGAGATAGGAGGGGACAAAGAGGTAGAGTAGAAGATGATAATATAAGTAGCATGAAGATGAAGATGACATCTTTCAAGGGGACAAGGGACCCAGACTTGTACCTTGATTGGGAGAGGCGAGTTGAAGTCATCTTTGACTGTCACAACTACTCCGAGGGTAAGAAAGTTAAACTTCTTGTTGTTGAGTTTGCTGATTATGCTACTTCTTGGTGGCAAAAGCTTATTAGGGACAGATTGCAAGATGAGCTACCACCTATAGCTACTTGGGCAGAGATGAAGAGGGTGATGAGGCAGAGGTTTGTGCCATCGTATTTCCAACGAGATCTACAGTCTCGCCTTCAACACTTGAAGCAAGGCTCCATGTCGGTGGATGAGTACTTCAAAAGCATGGATATGACTATGATTCAAGCTAACTGCATGGAGGAAGAAGAGGCTACAATGGCTAGATTTTTAACTGGTTTAAATGTAGAAATAGCTGATGAAGTAGAAATACCACAATATGTAACTTTAGATGAGTTAGTTGATTTGTCTATTAAAGTAGAAAAACAAATTAAGAGGAAGCAGCAAAATAACTCATGGAGAAGTTGTCCAAACACCATGTCTAAAGAAGCCATGGTCAAATCAAGAGGGAAAAGTTCCTCCCAAACCTCAAGAAGATAGAGGTAAAGGTAAAGTTGAGGAGGGAGGTAAAACCTTTAATCCTAAATCTTCTAAACCTTCTAGTTCTATTCAATGTCACAAATGTCATGGAAGGGGACATATGATGCATGGAAGTCCAAGTAGAAGAAACGTCATACTTAGGGACAATGGAGAATATGAGAGTGAAAAAAGTGAGGGGGAAAAAGAAGAGGGAGGTGTAAGTGAGGAAGATGATCTAGAACTGCCTAATGATGGTATAATTGGGGTGGTTAGGAGAATTATGACTATCAATTTGGGTAGTATTGATGAAGGGCAGAGGGAGAATTTGTTCCATACTAGGTGTGGGATAAAAGGGAAAACTTATTCTATGATTATTGATGGGGGAAGTTGAGCAAATGTTGTGAGTTCATACTTGGAGGATAAACTAGGAATTACATGCATGAAACGCTCTACCCCATATAGGCTCCAATGGTTGAATGATAGTGGAGAAGTAAAAGTAAACAAACAATGCATGATTTCATTCAATGTTGGTAGGTATGAAGATGAAATTCTCTGTGATGTAGTTCCAATGCAAGCATGTCATGTTTTACTTGGCCGACCTTGGCAATATGATAGGAATAGTACTCATCATGGAAGAAAGAATAGGTATAGTCTTCTTTATAATGGTAAGAAGTTTACTTTTGCACTATTATCTCCTTTTCAGGTGTTTGAAGATCAAAAACGATTAAGGGAAACAATGGGAAAACAAAGGGGAGAGATAAAAAGTGAGATTGAGAGAAAAGAAAAGGGCCAAGAGATAGAAAAAAAGAGAGATGGCCGAGAGAAAGCGAGAGAGGGCAGCAATCTAAGTAAAGAGGTAAAAGAGGGTTTGAGTGAAAAAATGAAAGATTTTGGTGAGACGAAAGAGGCTAAGGAAAAGAAAAAGGAGAGTCTTTATATAAAAGCCAAAGAGTGTTTAACTGCTAGAAAAGAAGGACTACCCATAATACTGCTTAACTTACAAAGAAGTGTTGATTAATTTTGAAAAACTAACTCCTTCTTTGCCAAATAGTGTTTCTTCTCTTTTGCAGAGTTTTGAAGGAGTTTTTCCTGATGACACTCCAAATGGATTGCCACCTTTGAGAGGGTTGAGCACCAAATAGACTTCATGCCTAGGTCTCAAATTCCTAATGGCGCCTATAGAAGCAATCCTGAAGAGACCAAAGAATTACAAAAATAGGTTTGAAGAATTGCTTGAAAAGGGTTTTGTTGAGCCCATGCTCTATTCCCGTCCTATTGGTACCCAAAAGCTCGGAACGTGGCGGATGTGTGTAGACCGTCGAGCCATCAACAAGATAACGGTAAAGTATTCCCATCCTATTCCTCATCTTGATGATATGTTGGACCAATTATATGGTTCCAAAATATTTTCTAAAATTGATCTAAGAAGTGGTTACCATCAGATTCGTATGAATCCCAGAGATGAATGGAAAACTGCTTTTAAGACCAAATATGGACTTTATGAGTGGTTAGTTATGCCCTTTGGTTTGACTAATGCACCAAGCACTTTCATGAGACTATGAATCATGTTTTTAAAGATTTCCATGAAAAATTTGTTGTGTTGTATTTTGATGACATCTTGATCTTTTCTCAAAATCTAGATGAACACCTAGGGCACCTAAAACAAGTTTTTGAAGTTCTTAGAAGTCGGTGCTTATTTGCTAATCTCAAAAGTGTACTTTCTATGTGGATCGTGTTGTTTTATTGGGTTTTGTGGTCAATTCTAAGGGAGTTGAAGTAGATGATGATAAAATCAAGGCAATAAAAGAATGGCTTGAGCCTAATAGTGTAACAGAAGTTAGGAGTTTTCATGGACTTGCTAGTTTTTATAGGAGGTTTGTGCGAGACTTTAGCACCATTGTTGTTCCTTTAACTGAAGTTATTAAGAAAGATACGGTTTTTACATGGGGAAAGGAACAAGATGATGCATTTAACTTGCCGAAGGATAAATTGTGTTCTGCTCCTCTTTTGCAATTACCTGATTTTTCTAAATCTTTTGAAGTTGAGTGTAAGGCCTCTGGTAAGGGCATAGGTGCTGTTTTGATGCAAGACTCTAAGCCAATTGCCTACTTTAGTGAAAAGCTAAGTGGAGAAACATTGAACTACTCAACTTATGATAAGGAGCTATATACCTTGGTAGCATTAGTTACATGGCAGCACTACTTGTGGCCCCGAGAATTTGTGGTCAAGACTGATCATGAGTCATTAAAGTACTTGAAGAGTCAAGGTAAACTTAGTCGTAGGCATGCTAAATGAGTGGATTTTATTGAAACTTTTCCTTATGTAATTACCTAAAAACAAGGTAAGGAGAATGTGGTTGCTGATGCGCTCTCAAGAAGGTATGTTTTGATCTCTACTCTTACTTCAAAGTTATTGGGTTTTGACCAAATCAAGTTACTCTATGCTAATGATTCTGATTTTGGTGATATTTTTGCTGAATGTAAGCTGGGTCCTTTTGAGAAATTTAATCTTCAAGATGAATTTCTATTCAAGGAAAATAAATTGTGTGTTCCTAACTGCTCTTTGCGTGAACTATTTGTTAGGGAAGCACATTGTGGAGGGCTAATGGGACATTTTGGTGTACCCAAAACTCTTGAAATACTTTCTGAACATTTTTATTTGCCTAGCATGAGAAAGGAAATCGAAAAATTGTGTTCTCACTATATTGAATGTAAACAAGCTAAGTCTAAAACACTGCCGCATGGTCTTTATACCCCTTTACCTGTTTCAAATCCCCCTTGGATTGATATTTCTATGGATTTAATATTGAGCCTGCCAAGGACTAAATATGGTAAGGATAGTATATTTGTGGTAGTTGATAGATTTTCTAAAATGGCTCATTTGTCCCATGTAAAAAGACTAATGATGCATCTCATGTGGCTGACTTGTTTGTAAAAGAAGTGGTTAAATTGCATGGAATACCTAGAACTATTGCTAGTGATAGGGATGCCAAGTTCTTAAGTCACTTTTGGAGAATTTTTTGGGGAAAGTTGGGAACTAAATTGCTATTTTCTACATCTTGACACCCACAAACTGATGGGCAAACAGAAGTGGTTAATAGAACTTCAAGGAATATGTTGAGGGCTATTTTGAAAGGAAAGTTGACTCCTTGGGAAGATTACTTACCTATTGTGGAATTTGCTTATAATAGGACCTTTCATTCTTCTACCGGTAAGACTGTTTTTGAAGTTGTCTATGGATTCAACCCCCTTACTCCCCTTGATTTACTGCCTTTGCCTACTAATGATTTTGCTAATCTTGATGGTAAGAAGAAGGCTGATATGATGAAGAAAATTCATGAACAAACAAGGCTTGCAATTGAAAAAAAGAATAAGGAAGTTGCATTGCGAAGGAATAAAGGAAGAAAATATATTGCTTTTAAACCTGGGGACTTAGTTAGGGTGCATATGAGAAAAGATAGATTTCCTTCCAAAAGAAAGAGCAAGCTAGATCCTAGAGGAAGTGGTCCATACAAAGTCCTTGAAAGGATTGGAGACAATGCTTAAAAACTTGATCTTCCTGGTGAGTTCCAAGTTAGTGCTACTTTTAATGTTTTTGATCTTTCCCATTTTGATGCAGACTTGAATTCGAAGATGAATTCTCTTCAAGAAGAGGGGAATGATAGCATCCAAGGAAGTTCTACTCCATTGAAGGACAAGGATGAAGCTTTACAAACTCCAAGGAGGCCCATAACAAGATCTCAAAACAAGGAATTCAATGATAAGCTCAACGGGCTTCAATCGCTGATCCAAAGGTGTCTTGTTGGGGAAGAAGAGCCCAAGCTCAAGGGAGATGAATTTTCCAAACGCTACAATTATTTGGTGGCCCAAGTTGAAGTTCAAGAGGAAGAATATTAGGGTCCAAAGTTCAGCCTTGAAGAAGTCCAAAGTAGTGCAGAAAGAGGCTAAAAAACAGCCCAAGAGGAGGTCAATTTCCGCCCTTAAGTTCAGCTGAAATCAGCAGCCCAATAAAGTCCCAAAAGGGTCTCAAAAGCCACGACCAAGGGGGCCCATAAAGGCCTTAAATCAGCCACAATTAGTAGGGTTTTTGATTTTTACCTAAGCCCCCAAGCTAGGGTTTTATTTTATTAAGTTCTAGATTATTCTTTTAGGATTTTATTAGGGCTAGCAGCCAACTTATTTATTCTATAAATAGGCGTGATTTTTCATTCATTAAAACACATTAGATTGATATTAATAATATTTGAGAGAGTTCGTTTGAACCTTTGTGACTTGTTCTTTGAGAATTTATCTTTAAACCTAGTTTCATAGTTTAAGGTATTAAGTAATTTCTTCTTGTAATATCTATGATTTCTTTTTGGTATTCTTTAGAAGGTGATTAGTTTATACTAATTATTGTCTTTAGTAACTCATAAAGCGGTCAAGGTCTGAATCTATTGTTTTGATTCATTTTCTCAAGTAAAGGCATTAGATTTCTTTCATAAATCTATATGTTGTTACTTGGATCTTGTTAAGTGTCACGACACGATTTCTCGAGTTATGAGGGCGCTTACCAACCTGCCAGTAGGCAAGCCAAACCCTGTCCTGAAACTTGAGAGTAAAGGGACTAAGGGAGAAACTAACCTCACTAAGGGAAAGCATAAATAAAAGAACACACAAGAGAAAGTGGAAGCAAACCCAAAACTTATAAAAAATATCTCCTATAACCTAGAAGTCACAAGTACAGAACTACTAATAAGAGTACAAGTCCCAAAAATGGACCACAGAAACAAGACTGTCTCAAAAATAAAAGACAAACCAAAATATATATACAGAAGGAGACAGGTAATCCCAGAACGCCATGTGCTCACGCTCTTCTCTAGAACAAACTGCTGCGAGCTCGACCTCAATGTTGGTAGCTGGTGCTCGGACCTGCATCATGAAAATAGATGCAGAGTGTAGCATGAGTACCAAAACAACAGGTAATCCCAGAACGCCATGTGCTCACGCTCTTCTCTAGAACAAACTGCTGCGAGCTCGACCTCAATGTTGGTAGCTGGTGCTCGGACCTGCATCATGAAAATAGATGCAGAGTGTAGCATGAGTACCAAAACAACAGGTACCCAGTAGGCATCATTGGCCGACTGAGCAAGAAAGGTAAAAACAAAGAGAAAGGATAGAATCAACAACGAACAGAGGTCAACAGTACTAGGAACAGAACAAACATTAAGGTAAATCTAAAAATACCTAAATTAAACCCAGTTGGGCCCCTTATAAGACCCAGAAGGTACACTCAAATACAGACAAACAAGAACCCTAACGGACCCCCATAAGCCCGACAGGTACTAGAAAAGCTAGATCTACGGAACCAAAAGGAAACCAACTCCGAACCAAAACAACCACTCAACTCCAATCCACTCAACAAGTCCGACTTCCAAATCGACTCACCTAGCCCGTTAGCAACTCCGGGGGCCCTACCTAGCCAGTCGAGTGCTATGGGGGGGCAGTGGTTAAGAATTACATCATTATCCTACCACGAATTATGAACAAAAATGCAGAAATAAAAGACAAGAAAGTAAAGATAGATAGATAGACACAAAAAGAGGAAATAGAAAGTAGCCAAAAGGTATATTAAACCTTAAGACCTCAATCCATTAATCCTACAAAAAGCATCTAACTCTTACGATGACCTCGAGGAAAATTGATTCACCCAGCAACCAACGTTTCTAAACAAAGTTCAATAGAAGCTTCACCAAGCTCTCAAGTTTCTCAAAAGAGATCCAATTCATCAATATTCATCAAAAACTACTTCCTGAAATAAAACACTGCCTATTTATAGTTTTAGGCTACAAGGCCCAAAAGTAGCCCATAAAATGCAAGTTGGCGAGCTGAGTTCTTCATTGCCAAATCAGTTATGCGAGTCGCCGATTCTCCCCCTTCATCGTCAATCGAGCCTGAAACTTGGGTATCAAAATCTCTGAAGTTTTTGGTGAGCTTAGAAGCCATCGCCGAATCAATTCGGTGAGTCGCCTAGTGGGATTAGCTCGCTGAATGGGGAAGCATCTTCACTTGCTCTTCCTTGCTTCGTTAGACCTCCCACACTCCCAGCTATCATCCAAACATGATATTACTCAACTGGGAGCTTCTTCCAAGCGCGTATGTTACGATTCAAGGCATGGAATTGCCTCTTTGTCATCAACTCAAGCTCAAGAACCTCCACCTTTGTGAACAACCCTTCCATACCTCGAAGTTCCCAAACTTGGCTTTGAGTGAATGACCTTGAGGCAATCTGGATTGCATCAACATGAGACTCATCTGGAACATACCGGCGTAACATCGAAACATGGAAAACTGGATGAATAGCTGAGAATGTTGGAGGTACGGCTAACTTATAGGCCACATCACCAACTGTCCTCAAAATCTCAAAAGGCCCAATATACCTGAGGCTAAGCTTGCCCCACCTCCCAAATCTCATCACCCCTTTCATGGGCATACTCAAAGGAATACTCTATCACCAACGGCAAATCTCAACGGTCGACGCCTGCGATCCGCATAACTCTGTTATCTACTCTGAACCGTCCTAGCCTATCCTGAATCAACCTCACATGCTCTAAGGCCTTCTGAAACAAGTTTGTACCACGAGGCCTAGGCTCCGTAGACTCAAACCAACCAACTGGAGTGTGACAACACCTACCATATAAAGCCTCAAACGAGGCCATATGAATGCTAGAGTGGTAGCTGTTGTTGTACGCAAACTCTGCCAAAGGCAAGAACTGGTCCCACTGACCTCCAAAGCCCAAATCACAGGCCCGCAACATGTCCTCAAGGACCTGAATAGTACGCTCTTACTGGCCATCAGTCTGCGGGTGAAATGCTGTGCTTAGATTGACACGGGTGCCCAACTCCTCCTAAAATACCCTCCAAAAGTTGGAAGTGAATTGTGAACCCCGGTCTGAAATGATAGAAACAGGCACACCATGAAGACGGACTACCCCCCGAATGTAGATACGAGGTAACCTCTTAGTACTGAAGGAAGTATGAACTGGAATGAAGTGTGATGACTTGGCCAATCGATCCACGATGACCCAAATGCTATCAACACCTCTAGAAGTCTGGGGCAAAACCACAACAAAGTCCATGGTGATACGCTCCCACTTCCACTCAGGAATGGTAATCTCTGCAACTCCCCCCAGGCCTCAAATGCTCGGCCTTCACCTGCTGAAAACACAAGCAACGAGACACATAGTCTGAGATGTCCCTCCTCATACCACTCCACCAGTAATGGTGCCTCAAATCACGATACATCTTAGCGGTTCCCGGATGGATAGAATATCTGGAATCATGGGCCTCACTAAGGATCAGCCGAATCAACTCCCCAACACTCGGAACAAACAAATGGCTAGCAAACCTCAAAACCCCATCTGAATCTAAGGTAGCCCGCCCGGCATCACTTGCCAAAACTCTATCTCTGAGTGCTATCAATAACTCATCCTCGAACTGACAATTACGGATCTGATCAAGCAGGGATGACTGAACTCCCACATAAGCTAACACCCGATTGGATTCTGAAACATTAAGTCTGATCATCTGATTGGCTAGGGACTGGATGGCCCGAGCCAAAGGTCGCTCCAGAATAGAAAGGAAGGCTAGACTACCCATACTCTTTGCCTTCTGGATCAAGGGGTCCGCTACTACATTCGCCTTGCCCGGATGGTAAAGAATAGAGAGATCATAGTCCTTCAGGAGCTCCGAAACAACTACTCAACTCCAATCCAGTCAACAAGTCCGACTTCCAAATCGATTAACCTAACCCGTTAGCAACTCCAAGGGCCCTACTACCCAGCCAATCGAGTGCTGTAGAGGGAGTGCGACAACCCCTCCAAATGACCTTGATATCCAATTTCCCAATAGGCTAACACTCTGGGAGCCCTACCCTGCCAGACGAGTGTGCCAGCTAACACTCCAGGGGCCCTGCCTGTAACACTCCGCATTTTGCATATTCTAGTTCTAACTCATATGATACTCGACATAGCCTTATCGTATAGGTAGGGGACCATGTTTCTTACATGATTAGTGTTGAATTAA
Source organism: Solanum appendiculatum (assembly GCA_018342035.1). Classification (NCBI taxonomy): domain Eukaryota; kingdom Viridiplantae; phylum Streptophyta; class Magnoliopsida; order Solanales; family Solanaceae; genus Solanum; species Solanum appendiculatum. Next base: position 77,039 of record JAGDQO010000293.1, read on the forward strand.
ACTAACTAGGAAGGTGAAGTAATGCCTTGCACGTTTCGTATGTGTACTCGAAGTTAACCCCAACGGAAGTATTTAAACTCGAGATAGTAAGGTGGTAATTGAGCTTAAAGTTCAAACTTAAGTGCTAAGTTAAAGAAAAAGAGTTTAATATTTAGAGAATGGAATAAAATAGTGAGCTGCTTGCTTGGCCTAATTAAGCTACTAAGTGCATCACCTATTTGAGCTACATGGATCTAGTTAAGGGGCCCAAGTTTAATGGATCAGATTTATTCTTATGTTAATGGACTCACTTGAGGCCCAAACTAAAAGAAAATGAAAATGGAAAAAAACCCAACAACCAAATCTGCCAAGGCCCAATGTGGTTAAGCCCACTAAGAAAAGGCAAGTGGGTGCATCACCTAGTTTGACCTTTTGAGCAGCTTGATGTACATAAGCAGGTGCATCACCTACTTGACCAATTAGTGGCTGAAAATGGAGCTAAAAAGGGAGGTTCTAGAGGATTTTATTTTTGTGGTAAAAAAGCTCAATATAACATAAATATTGGCTGGTATTTCCTCTCATTTTAACACGCAAAAATTCAGGATTAACTCCAGCTCTCTCTCCCTTTTTCTCTCAAGGCTTAAAACAACAGCCATAAAATTCCTTCCAGGGTTCTTGAAGAAACCCTCATATTTGCAAGACAAGGTAAGGGAAACCACTTATAGATTTAGCTTAATTCTTCCATGGATAACTAGAAAAACATGTTATTTATGCTCAAATATAATTACAAAGGCAGAATGTTTCCACAAGCTACTGCTCACTTTTCTTGGTTATTAAGAAAAATTTCTCTTCTTCTTTGGTTTAAGTCTGAAGGGAAATTGAAGTTCATGAAGAGTTCAAGTTAAAAGGATAAGTTGAAGAAATTGAGGTAAGGTGGCTACTCCATTTTTGTCCTCCTTATGTATGATTTTGGGTAAAGAATTATAGGTGTGCTGTCATTAAGAACTCAAGGGGTGGTGAGTTCAATATTTGGTTGCTATGATAAAGAATATTTGGGGCTGTTTAATGTGTATTGTTGTTGGGGGCAGATTGGGTAATCTTGGGAAAGGATATATAAGGTTTGTTCTGGATATAGAAGGAGAAGGTGGTGACACACATTTGTTTAAGGGCTGTATGGGCTTATTGTTCGTCCAAGTTAGCTACTGTTTGGCGAGGCCCACAATGTGATAGTTGTTAATTTTAGTTTCATCATGACTTATATTGTAGATTACTACCTAAAAAGGGAGGCTGAATCGTGATAGTTGTATTGGTAAAAAAATAAGGTATGTAAGGCTATTCGATTCCATATTCCTTGGTATGAAATCTGAAATTTGTGATTACTATTAGAGAAGTGAATTTCCAAAGCTCTATTCCTAGTAAAGGAAATATAGTGGCAGCGTACGATCTCCAATATAGCTAACAATAATTTTCCCCTCTCCTTAGTATGTCGAGTTACTCAGTACATGTTCATTACTCTATATTTGTGTATTTATGTGCTAGTATTGAAATGTATTCGCAACAGCAAACATGACAAATTCTCCTCTTAGTCAATTGAAGTCAATTGTCCCATTGAGGTTAGAGAGCTCCTTATGTTATTGTTACTGCCTTATAGTTTTTATTCTCATGTCTCCTACTACTGGTCCGTAGCTCCAAATCTCATAAGTGATTATGACCACCAAAACAACAATCTGAAAGATTAAAGAAATTAAGAGAAGCAATTTGTGTATTTATGGGTGGCTGCCCAGGGGCAAAAGCCTAGCATGTGTCGATCCCAATTGGTACAGAAGGGTGGCAGCTCAGGGGCGAAAGCCTAGCATTGGCCGATCCCAATTTATGTAATTATGAGGACAGTTGTAATACCTCGTACCTTCAAACCCTTATAAACCTAAGTGAACATGAAAAAAATATATATTAAAACTTGCGAAAGTAAAAGGTGGTATTTGACATTAAAGTCAAAAGTGGTCAAATGTGCTGTAACACCCCGTATTCTCCATATGCTAATTCTATTTATATGACACTTGAAATAGTCTTGTCGAATAGGTGAGGAACCAAGTTTCTTATATGAGCAGTGATGATTTGAATTAGATCAGAAGGTGATGTGATGCCCCACACGTTTCAGCAGGTATATGTCTAAGTTAACCTCGACGGAAGTATTTAAACTTGAGATAGTAAGGTGGCATTTGAGCTTAAAGTTCAATGAGAAGTATTAAGTTAAAGAAAAAGGGACTAAGATTTAGAAAATTGAATAAAATAAGTGAGCTGCTTGCTTGACTTTACTAAGCTAGTAGGTGACAAGTAGGTGCATCACGTGCTTAGACTTATTGACCAGCCTAAAGAACCAAGTAGGTGGATCACCTACTAAGACCCTTTTTGACCAAATTATTGGGCCAAGTACACTACCACCTACTTGCCTTAATTATGGCCCAAATTAAGTAGAATAGAGGGGAAATTGGCAGCAAGGCCCAACAAGTTGAAGTCCACAAAGGCCCAAGTTAAAAGGCCAAGTAGGTGAATCACCTACTTGACAATTTATGGCCCAAAATTAGCCAAGAAAGTCGGCCAATGCAAGGTTCTTTTTAAGGGATAAAGAGCAGTTCATTTGGTTCATTTTTAACTCGTAAAATTTCAGATTTGTCAAGTTTCTCTCTTGGTCTTTCTTGGCTTCATACAGCAGCCCTAAAACACCTTAGGGTTCTTGAATATTATCCCCCTTTTCAAGTAAAAGTTTGAAGGAGAGTTTAAGTTCTTGAAGTACAAGATTAGAAGATTTTCTTTATGTCTTTTCTTTAATCTGTTAGATTGTTCATAACTCTTTTGAGCTTTGGGACTATAGACCAGTGATGTAGGCATGTGAATAAAATACTTGAGGCAGCAATAATGGCATAAGAAACAAATATAACATAAATGTAGTAATACTTAGGAATTTATATGACACAATGAATCTTATTGGGCTAAAACAAATTCGGAAATGAGCCATGAAGACACGCGACAAGTGAGTACATGAGGACATGTAGAAAATGAGTCATTAAGTAGTATAACAAGTGAGCAAGTGATTCTACTAGCACATAGTTCATTTAAAATACATTTGGACATCTCAAATGGAGGCATACATGCATTTCAAATAGAGACTATAACTCCTCCAATGGAGAGGTAAAGACAATATAATATGACATGATAACTAAACACTTAGTAGATGATGTCAAATGAAAAGGTGTATAAACATATGAACTAATGAGGCACATGATCAGATCCAAATAAGGAACACATGTACATTCCACGTAAAGACATATAAATTGTATAATGGATAGAATATGTATCTAGCATATGAACACTCATAACATGTGTAATGTACGATCTTATTGACTCAATGAATCCTCATTTGAATTAGAGGATAACTCATGAAACTTACTCTTTAGAGTACCTTTGTCATACTAGTGCTTGGAAGTATAATCACGTCAATATAGGATAATGAACACATATAGGAGTAGTTTGACACAATTGTGAAACCATGAATGGTAAGAGGATAATCATTAACTATACTAGAGATTGTACACCATCACAACGTATCTTTTATCATGAGGATCACTTAGAAATCTCAATTTGTTGGTACACAGAATATGGGATTTCATGCCAAATGATATGAAATTGAATAGCCTTACATACCTTGCTGCACAACTTTTGTATTACAATGATTTAACTTTCTGTCCTTTTGATTATGTATCTACAATGAAATAAGTCACAAAACTATTATTAGTAGCTAATCAACTACTTTAGGTTACTTGATCTCCCCAAAAAAGTAACCAAGAAGTAAATCCCTGACTTATCAAATCAAGGGTGTTCTTTCCTCCTTTCTTCCTCTAATCGTTATACTATACAACCTTCTTATAAAGTCCCCCGAAACTCGCAGACTTCTTAGCACAAAATAGTATAACAAAAGTGTGGTAGGCAGCAAGCTCCCATAACCCTCTCAATTAAGTGGTGTCACACCCTCCTTTCATAATTCACTATAACTCCACTCAACAATTCTACATATATACAGCCCCTAAACAGCCCCAAAATCATTCAGCACAATAGGAAAATATTAAACTCATGGCTTCCAATCACCTTTCCGTGAGTTCTTCATAATAATATGTATAAAATTCTCCATCCAAACCTACACATAAAGAGAGGGACAAAATTGGGGCAGTAACTTACCTAAAATTCTGAAAAATTCTTCTCTTAAATTGTACTCCTTCAAGAAATTAAATTTGCCTTAACATTATAAACCAAATAAGAAGAGAAAACTCTCTTAATGACCAAGAAAAGATGGGCAGTCAACTCTGGGAAAGGTGTGCCCCATATTTTAAGCATGAACAACAAGAAATCCTAATCTTTTTTGAAAGAATTAAGCTAAACACATAAGATTTCTACTTACCTTGGCTGGAAATGAAGAGGGTTTCTTCAAGAACCCTAAGAGAATTTTGAGGTGGCTGTTATAAGCTTTGAGAGAAAGGGAGAGTGCTGGAGCTAAAATGATTTTCTATGTAAGAATTACGAGATAAATGAGCCAAATATGACCCTATAATTGTTGGCACTCCACCACCTCTATCCTCTTGATTTTTGGCGACAATTTGCCAAGTAGGTGGGATCACCTACTTGGCAATTTTTAAGCTGCGCAAATGTCAAACTAGGTGATGCACCTACTTCCCCTTTATTAAATCTATTTAGCTTAGGTAGGTGATGCAGCTACTTGCTCTTATTATGTTGGTCAAAAAGTCTAAGTAGGGTATGCACCTACTTGTCACCTACTAGCTTAATTTAGTCAAGCAAGCACCTCACTTATTTTATACCATTTTCCAAATTCTAATCCCTTTACTTAAACTTAACACTCAACTCTAAATTTTAAGCTTAATTTTCACCTTACTTCTCAAGCTAAAATACTTTCATCAATACTAAATTAGTCGTATACGTGTTGAAATGTATGGGGTGTTACATCATCCCCCCCTTTGGATCATTCTTCCTTGAATGAGGGGTGTAGCTCAAAATAATGTCGACTCTAGCATATCTCTAAAAATGTTTTTCAGAATTTCCTTTGTAAATGAGACTATTCAAAACATGCCAGCTGACTATATACACATATATAAGCCTCACACGACATTTAAACAGTTGAAGCATACTAAATAGTCAAATAAAAAGTAAGGCTCCTCTCGACAACATATTTTTAGGTGAAACAATTCTATATGGTATGACTTTCCTTTATCTCTTTTTGTTTATACACTAGCTTGATGTGGAACTTTTTGAATATGTAATCCCAAGTATGAACTACTCATTTGAACTTATGATGCATGGCTAAAATATCAAATGAAATGATGTTAACAAGTAATTAGGTGATCCTATTAACAAGTGAATAGATGCATGTGAACCATATAATCAGGTAAGGAGGACAAGTGATGCCAAAATCTCATGAAATTTTTGGAACAATATGGATTCTTGAACTTTGTAGAGTTCTTCAATTCTCAAGTGGCCCTTTCAATCTCGTTGATTCCTACACCACACTCTAATGGAAACTACATTCTTAACTACTTTGAACTTTCTAATATATTAGTGAAGGATAGACATTAGTACTCTCTCTAGTGATAAGTGCTCTATCACTTCATACTACAATAACTTATGGACCCCCTAAATGTTAAAACTCCATAGGCTGTGAAATGCTGTGGTGTGTGTGATTTAACTTTAAAGGTAGCTCTACCTTAAGCCTCTTGTTCAATTCTCTGTATGTTAAGGCCCAACACACCAAGGGCACAACTCTCTTTCTTTCCAAATCTCATTAAGCCCTTTAATAGGTGTACTTTGTAAAACACACGATTGCCAATGTGATACTCTAACTATTTTTTCCTCGCATCTTGATAGGGCACTATGCTTAGCCATCCATCTAAATGGACAAATAATCTACGGGGTCTATAATGTAAACAAGTAGGCTATGAGTCATGAGACATATGGGCAGATGGTCTATGAAGCATATAATATCTAGACAAGTGACTTATGGTACATATGATCCATGAGCTAGTAATTTATAATATCTATAACACATGAAACATTAATATATGATGCTTACAAAATATGGACAAGTGATCTGTGGCAAGTAATTGGTGAACTAGAACAAGGTCATATGAAATATATAACAAAAGCAAGAGCTTTATGAAGCAGATAGCGCCTACTTGCAAGTGTTCCATGAAATATGTAACATATGGGAAAATAATCCGTACTGAGGTATAAGACACGTAACTTGTACAATCATATAAGCAACCAAAGCCTTTGTAAACAAAGAGACAGCCTATAGAAACACTCTACCAAATCTTAAATGCAAAAATACTACCGCTAGTTTTAACTCACGGTTGGTGTAGTTCTGCTTGTGTTTCTTTACTCATCATAACACATATGCAATTTTCCCATGCTATCTTGTAAACCTTGAGAATTCTTCTAATCGGTATTCCAACCATCAGAACTGGCTTCTTTCTAAGTTAATAAAAATAATGGAGAAAAGCCAAAGGAGAAATTCCCTATAGTTCATTTATAGAGGAAGAGGTTGAGGCCAACTCTATTTTGTTACTGGACTAAAATACACCACCCTCAATGTTTAATACCTTATTAAGGTTCAAATAAGAAAATGAACAAGTGAACCTTGAGGGCATCATAACCCATAATCAAGTGAATCTTGGTAGTGAGGAATCAAATGAATAGGTCATACCTAAACCTTAGAAAATGTCTTCTTTCTAAGTTGATAATAATCTCATGTGTGAAACCACATTTCATTTATACAAATGATGCAAGTACATTTCAGCGTACCACATAAGGTGAAATATATCTTCTACCGAAGTGACCTTCTGATTGCACTCTCTGTTCTTGTAGCTATTTGTACTAAATACCAAAATTCAGATCAATAGAAAATGACTTCTGTCTCTAATCAAAAGTTCAAAAAGTTATTCAGAGGATATATTTGGTACGCCTTTGCGTCTGATTACAATTGTTAAAGAATCTATATATCTTTCTTACTTCACATGTTTACTAAGCATTTTGTATAATAAGGACACAATCTATGTCAATGATTTTTTCTAATAATCACATATGTTGCCTTCTCATACTATCAAAGAACTTTACTCAATTCATCTCTCGGTTATTCAAATATTTTTCTCCTTTATTTCATATATAACCAATTATTCTCCTACTAGTTATTATTCTATGCCTTCATGTACTCTGAATATCCTAATAAATCATAACTTATGGCTAACCCCTCAATATTTTCAACCTCAATCCTTAATCATGCGTTCCTATATAACCAAAACATAATAACAATGGGGCACATATACTTTTATGCAAAACAGCTAAAACACTTATCCTCTAAGTTTTCTAACAACCCAATGAGTCATTTAATTTAACCTATAATATGCATATCTTAAAATTCAAGTTACTAACATACTCGGGATGATAAATAAAAATATGGGATCTATCGGCTCACTAAGAGTATCTCTTGCAAATAGCATTGTTATATGTCCTACCGAACTATGATAATGCCACATCTTTTAACTAATAGAAAGCCAGCTCAACCACTTCTATTTTTAATACATATATAATCCTAAAGATTCTATGTATATTACTGACAAAGTACTGAATGTACTTCATAGGATTAGATAGATCCTGTACCCACTGGAGGAGCCATGTTTGAGGAAATTATGGACTCAAGAACCAATCACATTCTTTTCAAAAGCATTATTAGGAAATGATGTAGCCCATCTCTATGACTATGTAACCATTTACTGTGTAGAATATGAATGAACATGCTATATCCTGCTCATAAAAAGCAAGATGATACAAGTGGTACAAACACAACTGTAGGTATAAGTAACATAGAAACCTCTATAAGCCTTTCTCTAAATTTTGATAACATGAAATGTTCCTCGAAAAATTTCCTCTTAGGATATACTGGCCCTTGACCACCTTTAACTAAACCGTAGTAGGGATAATCTTGATGACATAGATCATAGTGCTAAGAATATATTGTTTGACTTAACTCAATCGCACGATCTAGAATATAAAACAAGATCACGTTTCCTAAATGTCTAAGCAGCCCCCTAATTATAAATGTGGTGCACAACACATTCATAAGTAAGGCTCTACTAGATATGGCTTTGTAGACTCCCTAGGATGACTTGCTCTGATACCACTTTTGTCACGCCCCAAGTCCCATTGAGACGGACAGGCACCCGATGCCCTAAAGAACCAACTTATAACTTGTGCTGATCTTACATGCCACTATGATAATTACAAATCTATGAGAGAATAGGTAAAACTTACTAATAAATGGTCAACATAGATAGGCCCAAAATAGATGTACATGCTTGGCCGTCGAGGCCTTACTTACTAGAAAATAAGACATAATTACGCTTTACTTTAACATTAGTCTACAAAGCCTCTAAAATATAGACACTTAGCTTAGGTTGGGACAGGACCCCGCCATACCCTTAACTATAATAAAATATCAAATATATGTTAGAGACTCGAAAAGCCCCGAATCAACATGGAGCTCACCAAAGGTAGCTGAGTATCCTGTGCTTATATATGACAGATTCTATTATCTTAAATACCTGTACCTACAACATGAAACACAGCATCCCCATGAGAGATGTCAGTACAAAAGAATGTACCGAATATGTAAGGCATAAAGTATCCATATGTAAAACAAGAGCTCTAGTGAAATTAAGTATCAATGTATAAATGTATCGATAAGGATGAAAGACCACATTTGCTTACTCTTTTGGGGTATTATATTCTTTGCTTTACTTTACTCTTCTTTCCTTTATAAACTTTGTAGAATTTGATATGATGACCAGCTGATCAGTGGTAGAAGAGGATGACCCATGCTAGGCATACATATACTAATTAGGATCGGCCCATGCTAGGTATTATAACCCCTGAGCTGCCACCCGTAAATACATCACTTGGTATTGGCCCATGCTAGGTATTTTAACCCCTGAGCTACCACCCATAAGTATAAAACTTTGCTTTCAGGATCGACCCATGCTACGCTTTTAGCCGGCTACCACCCATAATAATACAGATTTTCTTTATGTCTTTTGTTTAATCTATTAAATTGTTCATAACTCTTTTGAGCTTTGGGACTATAGACCAGTGATGTAGGCATGTGAATAAAAGATTTGAGGCAGCAATAATGGCATAAGAAACAAATATAACATCAATGTAGTAATACTTAGGAATTTATATGACACAATGAATCTTATTGGGCTAGAACAAATTCAGAAATGAGCCATGAAGACACGCGACAAGTGAGTACATGTAGAAAATGAGTCATTAAGTAGTATAACAAGTGAGCAAGTGATTCTACTAGCACATGGTTCATTTAAAATACATTTGGACATCTCAAATGGAGGCATACATGCATTTCAAATAGAGACTATAACTCCTCAAATGGAGAGGTAAAGACTATATAAAATGCCACGATAGCTAAACACTTAGTAGATGATGTCAAATGAAAGGGTGAATAAACATGTGAACTAATGAGGCACATGATCAGATCCAAAATAAGGAACATGTGTACATTCCACTTAAAGAAATATAAAATGTATAATGGACATAATATGTATCTGGCATACGAACACTCATAACATGTGTAATGTACGATCTTATTGACTCAATGAATCCTCATTTGAATTAGAGGATAACTCATGAAACTTACTCTTTAGAGTACCTTTGTCATACTAGTGCTTGGAAGTATAATCATGTCAATATAGGATAATGAACACACATAGGAGTAGTTTGACACATTTGTGAAACCATGAATGGTAAGAGGATAATCATTAACTATCCTAGAGATTGTGCACCATCGCAAAGTGTGTTTTACCATGAGGATCACTTAGAGATCTCAATTTGTCTGTACACATAGTATGGGACTTCATGCCAAAGGATATGATTATTTATCTACACAGAAATAAGTCATAAAACTATTATTTGTAGCTAATCAACTACTTTAGGTTACTTGATCTCCCCAAAAACAGTAATCGAGAAGTAAATCCCTGACTTATCAAATCAAGGGTGTTCTTTCCTCCTTTCTTTCGTTATACTATACAACCTTCTTATAAAGTCCCCCAAAACTCGCAGACTTCTTAACACAAAATAGTATGACAAAAGTGTGGTAGGCAGCAAGCTCCCATAACCCCCTCAATTAAATGGTGGCACACCCTCCTTTCATAATTCACTATAACTCCACTCAACAATTCTATGAGGCCACCCACTGCCTCCAACAACAATACATATATACAACACCTAAACAACCCCAAAATCATTCAGCACAATAGGAAAATATTAAACTCATGGCTTCCAATCACCTTTCTGTGAGTTCTTCATAATAATATGTATAAAATTCTCCATCCAAACCTACACATAAAGAGAGGGACAAAATTGGGGCAGTAACTTACCTCAAATTCTGGAAATTTCTTCTCTTAAATTGTACTCCTTCAAGAGCTTAAACTTGCCTTAGCACTATAAACAAAATAAGAAGAGAAAACTCTCTTAATGACCAAGAAAAGATGGGCAGTCAACTCTGGGAAAGGTCTGCCCCATATTTTAAGCATTACCAACAAGAAATCCTAATCTTTCATGAAATAATCAAGCTAAACACATAAGATTTCTACTTATCTTGGCTGGAAATGAAGAGGGTTTCTTCAAGAACCCTAAGAGAATTTTGAGGTGGCTGTTATAAGCTTTAAGAGAAAGGGAGAGTGTTGGAGCTAAAATGATTTTTCTATGTAAGAATTAAGAGATAAATGAGCCAAATACAACCCAATAATTGTTGGCACACCACCGCCTCTATCCTCTTGATTTTTGGCCACAATTTGCCAAGTAGGTGATCCCCCTATTTGGCCCTTTTTAAGCTGCTCAAATGTCAAACTAGGTGATGCACCTACTTCACCTTTATTAAATCTATTTAGCTTAGGTAGGTGATGCAGCTACTTGCTCTTATTAAGTTGGTCAAAAAGTCTAAGTAGGTGATGCACCTACTTGTCACCTACTAGCTTAACTTAGTCAAGCAAGCACCTCACTTATTTTATACCATTTTCCAAATCCTAATCCCTTTACTTAAACTTAACACTCAACTATAAATTTTAAGCTTAATTTTCACCTTACTTCTCAAGCTTAAATTCTTTCGTCAATACTAAATTAGTCGTATACATGTTGAAATATATGGGATGTTACACCATATGTGAAAATAATCCATAAAGGGTATATGAGTACAAATAGTTGAGCTATAGGATATATAGCATGTACAATTATATAGGCAACTGAGCCTTTGAAACCAGGAAACATCCTATAGAAACACTCCACCATATCTAAGTGCAAGAATACTACTAGATCTAATTCATGGGTGTAGCTTCATTTATTTTTATTTACTCACCTCAAAACATATGCAATTGATTTTTCCATGGTCTTTTAACTCTTGAGATTTTTTCTCACAAGTGTTCCGACTATTAAAACTGGGCAGCTTTCTGAGTATATCCAAGCATTGGGAAAAGGGCAAGAGGAGTCCCCTATAATCTTCTATAATAATGGGGGGACTGAGATTAACGATGCCTTTGTTACTAGCCGACAATATATATTCACTCTTGATGATTGATACCTTATTAAGTTTGCACCAAATCCAATTGAGACGGACAGGAACCCGATGCCCTAAAGGCCCGAGAGAACCAACTTATGACTTGGGGCATGACACAAGGTATGTGAGGCTATTTAATATCATATTCTTTGGCATGAAGTTCTATATTTTGTGTCCCAACAAAGTGAGCCTTCTAAGTGATAATCATGGTAAAGTATATGTTGTGATGGTGTACAATCTCCAATGTAGTTAATAACTATCCTCCTACCGTTCATTGTTTCAAAATGTTTTAGACTACTCCTCTATGTGTTCATTAGATCAATGTGTTTATACTTCCAAGTACTAGTATGACAAAGGTACTCCAAAAAGTAAGTTTCAAGAGTTATCCTCTAAGTCAAATAAGGATTCATTGAGTCAATAAGATCCTATATTACACATGTTACAAGTGTTCATATGCCACATACATAATCTGCCTATTATACATTTTATATGTCCTTATGTGCAATGTATAATTGTTCTTTATGTTGGATCTGTCCATGTGCCTCGTTAGTTCACATGTTTATACACCCTTTCATTTGACTTCATCTACTAACTTTTTAGCTATTGTATCATTTTATATGGTCCTTACCTCTACATTTGAGGAGTTACGTCTCTATTAGAAATGCATGTATGCCCCCATGTGAAAGGTCCAAATGTGTTTTAAATGAAGCATCTTCTAAGAAGAATAACTTGCTCACTTGTTATACACCTTAATGACTCATTTGCTACAGGTCCTTACTTGCCACACACCTTCATGGATCATCTGTATATATTCTTTGTGCCCAATGAAGTTCATGAGTCATATAAGTTCCTAAGTATCAGAATAAAGTTACATTTGCTTCCTATATCATTGTTTCTCCCTCAATTAGTTTATTCACATGTCTACATCACTGGTATATAGTCCTAAATCTCAAAAGAGTTATGAACATCAAAAGAAAAATCTCAAAGATTAAAGAGACAAGGTAAAGTGAATCTATATAATTATAGGTGGCAGCTCAGGGGTTAAAATACCTATCATGGGCCGATCCTAATTCTTGTACTTAAGGGTGGTAGCTCAGGGGTGGTAATACCTTGCATGGGCCGATCCCAATCTATATTATTATGGGTGGCAGCCCAGGGGCTAAAAGCCTAGCATGGGTCGATCCCTATTTGTATATTTATGAGGACCGCATCTTAGGGGTTAAAATGCCTAGCATGGGTCATCCTTTTCTACCACTGATCAACTTGTCATTGTGTCACATGCTACAAAGTCTATAAAGCAAAGATGAGTAAACTAAAGCAAAGAATGTAATGTACATGATTCCACAAGTATAAGCAAAGTTGAATGTAATGTACATGATTCCACAAGTATAAGAAAAGGTGAATGTAATGTACGTGATTTCTCAAGTATAAGCAAAGGTGGTCTCTTATCCTTATCTATACAAAATATTTGTACATTTGTACTTGATTTCACTTGAGCTCTTGTTTTATATATGGATACTTTATGCCTTACATATTCAGTACATTATTTCACACTGACGTCCCTCATAGGGATGTTGTGTTTCATGCTGCAGGTACATGTACTCAAGCTAATAGAATCTATCCAATATAAGCACAGGATACTCAGCCGCCTTTGGTGAGCTCCATGTTGATATGGGGCTTACCGAGTCTCTAACATATTTTTGATGTTATATTATAGTTAAGGGTATGGTGGGGTCTTGTCCTGACCTAAGCTAAGTGTCTATCTTTTAGAGGCTTTGTAGACTAAATGTCAAAGTAAAGCGTGGTTATGTCTTTTTTCTAGTAATTAAGGTCTCAACGGCCTACCATGTACATTTATTTTGGGCCTATATATGTTGGTCTTTTATCAAGGTATTTGACCTATACTCATCAAAGATTTATATTTATCATAGTTGCATGTATGATAAGCAAAAGTCATAAGTTGGTTCTTCGGCCTTTAGGGCATCGGGTGGCGTCCGTCTCAATGGGACTTGGGGCATGACAAAAGTGGTATCAGAGCAGCTCATCCTAAGGAGTCTACAAAGCCGTGTCTAGTAGAGCCTTACTTATGAATGTGTTGTGCGCCACATTTATAATTGAGGGGCAACTTCGATATTTAGGAAATGTGACCTTTCATAATCTAGATCGTGTAATAGAGCTATGTTAAGAAGTCTATTCCCACTCATATTATGATCTATTTCATCCAGATTATGCCTGCCACAATTAAGGTCAAAGGTGGCCAAAAGGCGTTCACTAGAATCATCCAATAGGAAAGTTTAAGAGAAAGGTCTCATGTTATCAAAATTCAACAAAATGCTTGCAAAGGTTTTCGTGTTACTTGCATCTACAACTACATTTTTATTACTTGTATCATCTTGGCTTATCTAAGTGATATGTAATAGGGTCATTCATATGTTGCATAGTAAATGTTTACCTAGTCATAGAGATGGGCTTCAACATTTACTAATACAACTTCTTAGGAGGATATGACTTGTTCTTGAGTCTGAAATTTCCTCTACATGACTCCTTCAGTGGTTTTAGGATCTAATCCTATAGAGGGTAGTTTGATGCAATCCAGATTGCCTCAAGGTCATTCACTCAAAGCCATGTTTGGGAACTTCAAGGTATGGAATGGTTGTTCATAAAGGCGGAGGTTCTTGAGCTTGAGTTGATGACAAAGAGGGGATTCCATGCCTTGAATCGTAACATACATGCTTGGAAGAAGCTCCCAGTTGAGCAATACCATGTTTGGATGATATCTTGGAGTGTGGGAGGTCTAACAAAGCAAGGAAGAGCAAGTGAAGAAGCTGCCACATTTGGCGAGCTAATCCCACTCGGTGACTCACCGAACTGATTCGGCAATGGCTTCTAAGCTCACCAAAAACTTCAAAGATTTTGACGCCCAAGTTTCAGGCTCGATCAGTGATGAAGGGGGAGAATCGGTGACTCACCAAACTGATTGGGTGATGACGACTTAGCGCTCGCCAACTTGCATTTTATGGGCCACGTTTGGGCCTTGTAGCCTAAAACTATAAATATGTAGTCTTTTATTTCATGAAGCAGTTTTTGATGAATATTGATGATTGATGAATTGGATCTCCTTTGAGAGACTTGAGAGCTTGGTGAAGCTTCTATTGAACTTTGTTTAGAAACGTTGGTTGCGAGGTGAATCAATTTCCCTCGAGGTCATCGTAAGAGTTAGGTGCTTCTTGTAGGATTAATGGATTGATGTCTTAAGGTTTAATATACCTTTTTGTTGCTTTCTATTTCCTCTTTTTGTGTCTATCTATCTATCTTTACTTTCTTATATTTAATTTCCGCATTTTTGTTCATAATTCGTGGTAGGAATTACATCACCATTAGTAGCTTATTAGTGATAGAAATAGAACCTTTTGGATTATGTACGTATTGGAAATAGAAGTTGTTGATTTAGTTTTGTATTAAAAGATGTGGCAAAATCATAGTCTGGTATGTGAAAGTACCACAATGGTATTGGCTAGAGATATCCTTAGTTAACTGATGGGACCCAAATGCTTCCTCATCATCTCAAGTATGTTAGTAGCTGGAATTATAAGATAGGTTCATAAGACCACCCCAAATTGGTTGTGGTTAGAAAACTCACAGGATAAGCACTTCAATTATTTCATATAAAACTATATGTATTTTCTTTTCCTACTGTGATCTATGTTTTGGTTATAGAATAGAATGTGACTAAGATATGGTCAATTAGAATATTAAGAGTAGAGGGAGACGTAGCATTGATTAATCACTAGCAGAAGTGTATTTAGTTATATAGGGAATGAAGGTAAATGATATTTGAATACCCATAGAATGAAGGGATTAGTTGAGTGAAGTTCCTTTATAGTAAAAGAAAATGACGTATATGAATGTTAGACAAAGAGTTGACATAGGTTATGTCCTTATTATAGAGAATGCTTGTTAAGCATGTGATGTGCAAAAGAGAGATATAGAGATATTGACTATTCGATCCTAACCAGTTGTGAAGGTGCACCAGAAGAACTCCCTAAATAATGTTTTTTTACTACCATTAGATAGAGAAATCAATTTATTATTGATGTGATTTTAGTACCCAATCTTAATAGCTACAACAACAATGAGGGGAATCAAAAGATTGCATTGATAGAAGATGCATTGACCAATGTCTTACCCTGGGATGCAGCTACATCACTCATAAAAAATAAATATGGGTTATTATGCATGTGTATGGAGCAAACTAAATAAAGTTGCAATCATAGGTCGACAAAAGGAGAGGATGGTTGATCATATATGCCAATTGTTCTTATTTGGTTCCTTTGCATGGAAAAGGGTTGGAGCACACTCAATTATTATATCGTTACAGAAAATCCATTAGCTAGGACATACCTAACTTATAGAGCCAAAGTGGCTAACCCTCATGTGCTATAAAATCACAATATGAGTTTTCATGTACTTGATATTATGTGTAATTAGTAATGTGTAAAATATCATTGATTATGATGCCCTTAAGATTCATTTGTTTATTTGCTTATTTAAGACTTAATAAGGTATCAAACATCAAGTGTGAATAAATATTGTCGGCTAGTAACAAAGGCATCGTTAGTCTCAGTCCCCCCATTATTACAGAAGATTATAGGGGAGTCCTCTTGCCCTTTTCCCAATGCTTGGATATACTCGAAAAGCTGCCCAGTTTTTATAGTCGGAACACTTGTGGGAAAAAATCTGAAGAGTTAAAAGACCATGGAAAAATCAATTGCATATGTTTTGAGATGAGTAAATAAAAATAAGTGAAGCTACACCCATGAATTAGATCTAGTAGTATTCTTGCACTTAGATATGGTGGAGTGTTTCTATAGGATGTTTCCTGGTTTCAAAGGCTCTGTTGCCTATATAATTGTACATGCTATATATCCTATAGCTCAACTATTTGTACTCATTACTCTTTATGGATTATTTTCACATATGGGTGTTATTTGCTTCAAAAAAACAAAACTTGCTTATTGTTATACATTTTGTAGGATGTTGCCTTATTTCACCAATGACTTGCCACAAATCACTTGTCCATATTTTATATTCATTATAGATTAATGGATCATATACTATTGTCATTATAAATTTCTTGCTCATGGGTTATATGTACCATAAGTCACTTGTCTACATGTCATATGTAGTCTCCATTAGAAAGTGAAGGAGTAAGAGTATTGAAACATCCACTTGAAAATATGAGGGCTTTATTAAGTCTAAGTATGAGTATTTGTTCAAAGAACCTATAAGAAGTTCCTATATTACGTGTCTTTCCTACACGATTATAAGTTCCATATGCATATGTTCACATGTTCATAGGTTTGTTTCTCATTAATTAACATGTTCTAATACTTGCGATTGATTCTTGAATTCCAAGTATTTGTTATGCGGTGTATAAAAAGGAAAGAACAGTAAGTTATATTGTACAGAATTGTTTCACTTAATAATATGTGGCCAAGAGCAGCCTTACTTGTCATTTTATTATTTCCTGTGCTATATCTACTGTAACGCCCTATGAGGCTTGCTCATACGTGATGTCGGTCAGCTGACATGTTTTGTGTAGTCTATTCATAAAAGAAACTCTAGCAAAAGTTTTGAACAATACTCATAGTTTACCTTGTTGTGAGCAACACCTCTCATTCGAGGATGATGTAATACCCCATACCTTCAAACCCTTATACGACTAAGTGAACATGAAAAAAAATATATATTCAAACTTGCGAAAGTAAAAGGTGGTATTTGACGTTAAAGTCAAAAATGGTCAAATGTGTTGTAACACCCCGTATTCTCCATATGCTAATTCTATTTATATGACACTTGAAATAGTCTTGTCGAATAGGTGAGGAACTAAGTTTCTAGTATGAGCAGTGATGATTTGAATTATATCAGAAGGTGATGTGATGCCCCACATGTTTCAGCAGGTATATGTCTAAGTTAACCTCGACGAAAGTATTTAAACTCGAGATAGTAAGGTGGCATTTGAGCTTAAAGTTCAAAGTGAAGTATTAAGTTAAAGAAAAAGGGACTAAGATTTAGAAAATTGAATAAAATAAGTGAGTTGCTTGCTTGACTTTACTAAGCTAGTAGGTGACAAGTAGGTGCATCACGTGCTTAGACTTATTGACCAACCTGAAGAACCAAGTAGGTGGATCGCCTACTAAGACCCTTTTAGAACAAATTATTGGGCCAATACACTACCACCTACTTGACTTAATTATTGCCCAAATTAAGTAAAATAGAGGGTAAATTGGCAGCAAAGCCCAACAAGTTGAAGTCCACAAAGGCTCAAGTTAAAAGGCCAAGTCGATGAATCACCTACTTGGCAATTTATGGCCCAAAATTAGCCAGGAAAGTCGGCCAATGCAAGGTTCTTTTTAAGGGATAAAGTGAGTTCATTTGCTTCATTTTTAACTTGTAAAATTTAAGATTTGTTAAGTTTCTCTCTTGGTCTTTCTTGGCTTCATACAACAGCCCTAAAACACCTTAGGGTTCTTGAATATTATCCCCCTTTTCAAGTAAAAGTTTGAAGGAGAGTTTAAGTTCTTGAAGTACAAGATTAGAGGATAAATTTCCAGAAACTAAGGTCCTTTACTGCCCCATTTAATTCTCACTATATATATATATATATATATATATCAGATTGGGTGAGATTTCTCTACGTGTTTTATTACAAATTCATAGGACAAGGAACGAAAGCCATGAGTCCAAGTTTTATTGATTATTTTAGAAAGGTTTGGGGCTGTCTATATGTAGTGAAGTTTGGAGAAGTATTGGGTGGATGGTTGGGCTTATTAGTGGTGAAGGGCATGGTTTTATTCATATATATAGTAGTAAAAGTGTTGTTTGTAAGTATGTGGCCGTTGGGAGTTGAAACACCATTTCTGAAAAGCTGTAGAGCTTTATGCCCGCTAGGTGTTCGACATAACGTCGTAGTGGTCCATTACTTGACCTATTGACCCGATTGTGACGTAATTTATAAATTTCATAGATTATTATTTGTAGTGTTGGTTAGCCTTAAGAAAAAGTCATGTGAAGTGTTTTAGGGCAGAAACGAAGATACACCATTTGAATTGTGGGCTGTGCGGGCTTTGATGCAATCCGAATAGCATCAAGGCCGTTCACTCGAAGTCAAGCTCGGGAACTTCAAAGAATGCAAGGATTATTCATGAAGCTAGAAGTTTTGGAGTTTGTGTTGATGACAAACAAAGGGTTCCATGCCTTAAAGTTCACTTGGAGAGGTGAAGAGAAGATGATGGGAGATGCTGCCACATTCGACGATGGTGCTGCCTCATTTGGCGATACGCCGAAGTCACCCCAGCTCACCAAATTTAACAGCAAGGAACAAGAACTAGGCGAGGGAACTAGTCCATTCGGCGACTCGCTGAACCGGTTCGGTGATGGGTCCTAAGCTCGCCTATTTGCATTTCGTGGGCCACTTTTGAGCCTTTTTGTAATAAAATAGCCCAAAACTATAAATAGCTAACTGAGGGTCTTATTTTGAGAGATTACTTTGGATGTTGAATATTGTTATTGTGAACCTCTTGAGAGAGTGAGCTTGGTACAAGCTTTTGGTTGAAAACTTGCTTAGAAACGTTGGTTGTGGGGTGAATCAATTTCCCTCGAGGTCATCGTAAGAGTTAGGTGCTTCTTGTAGAATTAATGGAATGAGGTCTTAAGGTTTAATATACCTTTTGGTTGCTTTCTATTTCCTTTTTTTGTGTCAATCCGGATTACATCAAGGCCGTTCACTCGAAGTCAAGCTCGGGAACTTCATAGAATGTAAGGATTATTCATGAATATAGAGGTTTTGGAGTTTGTGTTGATGACAAACAAAGGGTTCCACACCTTAAAGATAGCTTGGAGAGTTGAAGAGAAGACGATGGGAGATGTTGCCACATTCGGCGATGGTGCTGCCTCATTCGGCGATGGTGCTGCCTCATTCGGCGATGAACCGAAGTCACCCCAGCTCGCTGAATTTAATAGTAAGGAACAATAGCTAGGCGAGGGAACTAGTCCATTCAATGACTCACCGAACCGGTTCAGCGATAGGTCCTAAGTTCGCCAATTTGCATTTCGTGGGCCACTTTTGGGCCTTTTTGTAATAAATATCCCAAACCTATAAATAGCTAACTGAGAGTCTTATTTTGAGAGATTACTTTGGATATTGAATATTGTTATTGTGAACCTCTTGAGAGAGTGAGCTTGGTACAAGTTTTTGGTTGTAAACTTGCTTAGAAACGTTGGTTGAGGGGTGAATCAATTTCCCTCGAGGTCATCGTAAGAGTTAGGTGCTTCTTGTAGGATTAATGGATTGAGGTCTTAAGGTTTAATATACCTTTTGATTGCTTTCTATTTCCTCTTTTTGTGTCTATCTATCTATCTTTACTTTCTTGTCTTTAATTTCCACAGTTTGTTCATATTTTGTGGTAGGAATTTGATCATTTGGTATCAGAGCCGAGCTTAGATTCGTCTTCATGATTCTAGTCTTGGGTTGTGGTATTGAAAGAAAATAGAAAATAAAAAAAAAGAGTCAAAATTCGTTTTCAAGAAAAAACCCAATTTTTTTTTGTTTATTTGAGTCTGGTTTGATGTTTCTAATGCTAGATTTGAGTCCCCTAGCATTATTTGAGTCCAATATGAGATTCGGTTGAGTTTTGGGGTAAGATTGAAGAATCCACCATTGTTGAGTGAAGAAGCTTGAAGAAGATGCAAATGATTTTTGAAATCTGAAAGATTTGGCAAGGAATTGAAAGATAAAAAGTATTGGGGATTGTTTCCTACATCAAGAGGAATCTTATTCTCAAATTTCGTGAAATTCCAAGCCAAAATTATTAAGGTTTTTATTTTGGATATTCATCTTGTTCATAGTGTTCTTGAAGGATATTCAAATCTTCAAGAAGAAGGAATCTACAAAAAGGAGGTGTTTAATCCAAAAGGAAAGGAAAGAGAAGGTGGATTTAGTGCACAAGGGTATTTACCAAAAGGGGTAAGGAATAAAGAAAGAAGTACAAGGGGGACCACAAAAGCACAAAATTTGGAGGTCTTTAGGTGCACACACTGGTCCATTCGACGAGCCCGACTTTGCTCGCCAAAGTCCATTCGGTGAGTCGCCGAACTACCCTCCAGATCGCCGAATTGCCCAAACATTCTGTTAAATTTGGCAACCTAATCTTCAAGTTGGCGAGCTGAACTTCAACTTTGGCAAAGAAAACATTGAATTTGGTGACCCGAACATCATTTTATGCAACCAATCTCAAGTTCAAATTCCTTAGTTTCCTTTCTTGATTCTAGTTCGTTCTCGCGATTCCTAAACTAATTTTCAACTCGTAATTGATCTACTTGTTGATTATTGGTTCTAAATTCTCTTCTTTCCTAGTGCCACTTCTTTTCATGCCTTTTTATTCGTTTTACTTCGTAGTTAACTTCTTGATTCAAGTCCGTTTGTTTTTATTGAGTTGTCCATCTTTGAAACAAGAATCCATTCCAGCCAAGAATAGCAAATTGACACTTCGTGATTGATCAAATATAAGCAACTTTCAACAATTAGCCAAACCAATTTGTGAGGCCATCAAAGGTGTGGAAACACGAGTGATTGTGAGATTTTACTTTACTAACGCTAACGTTGTTCGTTGTTGTTGAGTGTCTTTTAAGCAGGTACAATGACAACGGGAGATGAATCTCACAGTCCTACGGGAGGGGTTACTAATGAGGCCCTATTGGAGGTCATTAAGGGTATCTCTCAATGGATGGATTCTATGGATGGTACAATAGTGAATGTGGAAGGGCGTGTTAGTTCTTCAACTTCTACTTCTCAATCAAATTACCATGCGACATCGAGCGGGCATGCGCAAAACACTCCATCTACCATTTCACCTAACACTCTCCACCAAATGTTCAACCCGACATTGCAAGATCATGTTCCCATGCAACAAACAAATGTCAATGTTAACCAAGCCCCGCGAGTTGCTCTTCGACAAGTTCAATTTAACCAAGATGCACCGATCCAAAATCCACCAATCCAAAGGGAAGAAGTTGAGAGGCATGAGCAACGAGAGGAGTTTGAGGGGTATGGATAGGATGATGGCTATGATGGTCAAGAGAATAGACCACGGGGCCAATTCGTAGGTCCACATAGAGGAAGGGAGGAAGGAATGGTCCGATTCCTCAAGGAGGAAGAAACTTTGGAAACCAAGGCCGAGCTTGGGTTCAAGGAGATCAATTTGGGGACCAAGGTGGAAATGGGGGACGAGACATGAGTCTCAACTCCATCAAGGTCACTCTTCCTACTTTCAAAGGAAGGAGTGATCCCGAGGCGTACCTCAATTGGGAGCTACAATGTGAAAGGATCTTCTAAACCAATGAGTTAACCGAAATAAAGAAGTCAACCTATGCTATTGCACAATTCGAAGGGTTTGCTTCAACATGGTGGGAGTCTACAAGGAGATGTTGAAGAAATCTTGGGTATGCCGACATTCCACAATGGGAAAATTGAAAGTACTTATGAATTTCAAGTATGTTTCGGAGAGGTATAAACAACTCACCAAGCTTTACAACTTAAAGCAAGGAATTAAGAGCGTAGAGGAGTATTATGATGAGTTCCAAAATCTATCTATGAAGCTTGAGTATGAAGAGCAACCTAATCACAACAAAGCTCATTTTAGAAGCGGGTTGAACCAAAACATATCTTCTAGGATGCTTCTTCACAAGTTTGAGCGAATGGAGGATATCGTAGATGCGACTATTGAGATTGAAAGGAACATCAAAGAGGAGAAGTCATTTCAATCTAGAAGCTATTCATCTTCTAATTCTTGGGGAAAGAACAAAGAGGGAGCTCAAGGAACTTCAACATGGAACAAAGGCAATGACACCAAGAAACCTTTTGAAAAGAAGTCTCTTCACAAGGGCACTACAACGAAAGCACCAAAAGAGGGAGGAAACAAGTATCCATTAAATGTTTTCAAAGGTCTACAATGCTTTAGATGTCAAGGATGGGGTCACAAGATGAGTGAATGCCCGAACCGGAGAAACATCGTTCTTCGAGAAGGTAAGCCTTACTATGAGGATGAAGGGGAGCATGAAGACAATGCTCAAGAAGAAGGTGGTTCTGAAAGTGAAGAAGAGGGTGAAAGGGAGCCATATGAAGAGGATATCACCGTTCCCAATGGGCTAATGAGGAGGGCTTCAATTGAAGAGGTCTTGCCTCAAGAAGGAGACCTTACAATTTTGAATTATGTGGTGAGACGAGTAATGATTAGCAAAGCCATGGATGATCCAAGCCCGAGGGAAAATCTTTTCCATTCCAAATGCCTCATCAAAGGGAATATTTGTTCGTTGGTCATAGATAGTGGGAGTTGTGCTAATGTTGCTAGTTCCACTATGGTGGAATTCTTGAAGTTGCCCACTTCCAAACATGCCACACCATACAAGCTCCAATGGTTAAGTGAATGTGGAGAATTGAGGGTCCAAAGACAAGTGTTGATCAAATTCAAGATTGGGAACTACCAAGATGAGGTTCTATGTGATGTGGTTCCAATGCAAGCTTGTCATGTATTACTTGGGAGCCCGTGGCAATATGATCGTTTAACAAAGCATGTTGGGAGAACCAACAAGTATTCACTTGTGTGGGATGGTTGTAAGTATGTTCTTCATCCCATGTCACCTTCCCAAGTTAATGAAGTGTATCAAAAAATGAGAGAGTTGAAAGAAAAAGGGAAGGGTGAAGAGGGAGAACAAGTTGAAAAGGAGGCTGATGAAGGGGAAGAGAGGAGGGAGTTGAAGGGAAAGGGGAAAGTGTTGTTGGCAACATACAAAGAGATTAGGGAGGAGGTTGCGGCTGAATGTCCTTTGATCCTTATCACACATAGGGATCATGATTTGCAAGCTAACCTATCTATTACTTCTCTTCCCCTTTCTATTTCTTGTCTTTTGCAGGATTATGATGATGTCTTTCCCAAGGATCTCCCAAGTGGATTACCCCCTCTTCGGGGAATTGAACACCAAATTGATTTTGTGCCGGGCTCTCAATTGCCAAACAAATCGGCTTACCGAAGTAATCCAGAGGATACTAAGGAGCTTCAAAAGCAAGTTGAGGAACTCCTCAACAAAGGATATGTGAGAGAAAGTATGAGTCCATGTGCCGTCCCAGTTATTTTGGTTCCAAAGAAAGATGGAACATGGCGAATGTGTGTTGATTGTCGAGCCATCAACAAAATCACGGTAAAGTATCGTCATCCTATCCCTAGATTAGATGATATGCTTGATGAGCTCAATGGTTCTTGTGTGTTTTCAAAGATTGATCTTAGGAGTGGTTATCATCAAATCAGGATGAACCCCGGTGATGAATGGAAAACCGCATTCAAGACCAAGTTTGGTTTTTATGAATGGTTGGTGATGCCCTTCGGTCTCACCAATGCTCGTAGTACTTTTATGCGCCTCATGAATCATGTGATGAAACCTTTCATAGGGAAGTTTGTGGTTTTCTATTTTGATGATATCTTGATTTATAGCAAAACCATGAATGAGCATATAGAGCATTTGAGGTGTGTATTTGATGTACATAGGAAGAAACAACTTTATGCTAATCTTGAAAAATGTTCATTCTATGTTGATGAAGTTGTTTTCTTGGGATTTGTTGTGAGCTCAAGGGGCGTTGAGGTTGATGAGTCTAAGATAGATGCTATTAAGAATTGGCCAATTACAAAATCCATAAGCGATGTTAGAAGCTTTCATGGGTTGGCTAGTTTTTATAGGCGGTTTGTCAAAGGATTTAGTACCATAGCCGCTCCCTTGACCGAGGTAATCCAAAAGGATAAACCTTTTAAGTGGGTTGAGGAGCAAGCAAAATCTTGTGAGACTTTGAAATCGATGCTTAGCTTAACTCCTTTGTTGCAATTACCTGATTTTGAGAAAATGTTTGAAGTTGAATGTGCTACTAGTAAAGTAGGCATTGGAGCCGTCTTAATGCAAGACCAAAAGCCCATTGCTTATTTTAGTGAAAAGCTTAAAGGTGCAACTTTGAATTATTCTACTTAGATCTTGAATTGTATGCTTTGATTAGAGCATTGGGTAATTGGCAACATTACTTGTGGCCCAAAGAATTTGTCTTCCGAACCGATCATGAGTCTTTAAAGCATATTCAGGCCCAAGGAAAGTTACATAAAAGGCACACCAAATGGATTGAATTCCTTGAAACTTTCCCTCATGTAATCCAATACAAAAAGGGGAAGGAAAATGTGGTGGCTGATGCCTTGTGTAGAAAGCATCTGTTGATAAATACCTTGTCTTCTAAATTACTTGGTTTTGAATGTTTGAAGGCAATGTATCCCAAGGACTTCATTTTTGCTCAAATCTTCCAAGATTGTGAGGAATGGGAAAGGGAAAGGTGGCTTAGGGATAGATCTTCTACTCCCTATTCTAAATTTGATGGTTTCTTGTACAAAGGCAAGAGACTATGTGTGCCTATTAGCTCTTGGAGAGAACTATTTGTGAGGGAGGCACACGATGGGGGATTGATGGGTCATTTTGGTGTTGATAAAACTAGGGGAATTCTAGAGGAGCAATTTTATTGGCCTAAGATGCGCAAAGATGTGGCTCGAATTTGTGGCTAATGTATTGAATGTTGAAGCACTAAGTCATGTCTCCTTCCCCATGGTTTGTACACTCCACTCCCCACCTCTCAAAGACCTTGGCTTGACATTTCTATGGGTTTCTTTTTGGGTTTGCCAAGGACAAAAAGAGGTCGAGATAACATCTTTGTAGTTGTTGATCGATTTTCAAAGATGGCTCATTTCATTCCATGTCATAAATGTGATGATGCTTCCAATGTTGCATCTTTGTTTATTGAAAATGTTGTTAAATTGCATGGAATTCCTCAAACCGTCATAAGTGATAGGGACCCAAAGTTCCTTAGTCACTTTTGGAAAGAATTGTGGGGTAGACTTGGTACCAAGTTGTTGTTCTCAACTTCTTGTCACCCACAAACAGATGGCCAAACTGAAGTTGTGAATAGGACCTTGGGTTCTATGATTCGTGCCATGGTACATGGAAAGTTGGCCTCTTGGGAGGAACATTTGCCATTAGTTGAATTTACTTATAATCGAGTTGTTCATAGAACTATTGGCATGACTCCATTTGAAGTGGTGTATGGTTTTAACCCCCTAACACCTTTAGATCTCATCCCTCTTGCTCAAGATGTTGTTTTAAGCTTAGATGGGAACAAAAGAGCGGAAGCTATGAAGACACTTCATGAAAAGGTGAGACTTCCCCTTGAAAAGAAAAACCAAGAAGTGGCTAAGAAGGCGAACAAAGGTTGCAAGAGAATTGTTCTTGAACCGAGTGAATGGGTGTGGGTGAATTTTTGCAAGGAGTGATTTCCCACTCATAGAAGGACTAAGTTGATGCCTAGAGGTGATGGCCCATTTCAAGTGCTTGAAAGGCTCAATGACAATGCATACAAGATTGACCTCCCTACGGAGTATCAAGTTCACAACACCTTCAATGTTTGTGACCTCTCTCCATTTACCACTCATGATGATGATGATTCATCAAATTTGAGGTCAAATTCTTTTCAAGAAGGAGAGAATGATGCAATCCGGATTGCATCAAGGCCATTCACTCGAACTCAAGCTCGGGAACTTCAAAGAATGCAAGGATTATTCATGAAGCTAGAGGTTTTGGAGATTGTTTTGATTACAAACAAAGGGTTCCACGCATTAAAGATAGCTTGGAGAGGTGAAGAGAAGATGATGGGAGATACTGCCACATTCGGCGATGGTGCTGCCTCATTCGGTGATGCACCGAAGTCACCCTAGCTCACCGAATTTAACAGTAAGGAACAAGAGCTAGGTGAGGGAACTAGTCCATTCAGTGACTCACCAAACCGGTTCGGCGATGGGTCCTAAGCTCGCCGATTTGCATTTCGTGGTCCACTTTTGGGCCCTTTTGTAATAAATAGCCCAAAACTATAAATAGCTAACTAAGGGTCTTATTGATAGCATCCAAGGAAGCTCTATTCCATTGAAGGACAAGGATGAAGCTTTACAAACTCCAAGGAGGCCCATAACAAGATCTCAAAACAAGGAGTTCAATGATAAGCTCAACGGGTTTCAATCCCTGATCCAAAGGTTTCTTGTTGGGGAAGAAGAGCCCAAGCTCAAAGGAGATGAATTTTCCAAATGCTACAATTATTTTGTGGCCCAAGTTGAAGTCCAGAGGAAGAATATTGGGATCCAATGTTCAGCCTTGAAGAAGTCCAAAGTGGTGCAGAAAGAGGCTCAAAATCAGTCCAAAAGGAGGCCAATTTCAGCCCTTAAGTGCAGCTGAAATCAGCAGCCCAATAAAGGCCCAACAGGGGCTCAAAAACCACGACCAAGGGGGCCCATAAAGGCCTTAAATCAGCCACAATTAGTAGGGTTTTCATTATTTTACCTTAGCCCCCAAGCTAAGGTTTTATTTTATTAAGTTCTAGATTATTCTTTAAGGGTTTTATTAGGGATAGCAGCCAACTTATTTATTCTATAAATAGGAGTGTTTTTTCATTCATTAAGAAAACAATAGATTGATATTAATAATATTTGAGAGAGTTCTTTTGAACCTTTGTGACTTGTTCTTTGAGAATTTACTTTAAACCTTTACTAGTTCATAGTTTAAGGTATAAAGTAATTTCTTCTTATGATATTTGTGATTTCTTTTAGGTATTCTTTAGAAGGTGATTAGTTTATACTAATTATTTTCTTTAGTTACTCATAAAGCGGTCTAGATCCGTTTCTATTGTTTTTGATTCGTTTTCTCAAGTAAAGGCGTTAGATTTCTTTCATAAATCTATATGTTGTTACTTGGATCTTGTCAAGGCCTTAGAATATAAATTCCTTTGAAATTCTTGGATCTTTCCTTAGAATTTCCCATATCTTTTTTTATTAGTTTCTGTTTCTTTTTTTTTTTTCTATTATTGCTTTCGTACTCTAATATTTGACTCTATATTTGTGATCTCCGTAACCTCGCTGCTATCAAGTGTTATCAGAGCGGTTCTATTAAGGTTCCATTAGATAAATCTTGGGATTTCTTCAAAATAACAGAGCAAAAAAAAATAAAATCTGAACGTGAACAGTACATTTAAAAAAAAAAAAGAGTAAAAGTTATAACTTGCTCTCTAAGAAATCTGATTACTTGCATTAGTTTGTTTCCAAACCCAAGTAGGAAAAAAGAAGAGGGGATTCTAGATCTTAAGGATAAGAAGAATTTTTTTTTCTTGTTCTTATAATTCTAAATAAGTTCCTTTTTTTATTCGTGTTTTGTTTCAACTAAAATCCTATTTGTTCTAAGACTAGTTCTTTACTTTCTTCAGTGCCCCAGAAATCTATACTTTATTACTACGAATTTGATACACGTTTTGGTTTAATTATAAATATACAAAGTATTCTTGTTCAAAGGTCATTTTGAGGGGAAAAAGGCAAGTGTGGGTGAGTTTAAAAGAAGGTAAAAGCCATATTTAAAGAGTGATACTTGATAATTATTTTCCTTTTCTTTAGATGTCTAATTCAGGTGGTGATGAGGAAAGGGATCGTCTAGAAGCCGAGATCCAACGAAGGAACAACTTCACCCTTCAAGCTATGCACCAACAATTCGAGAGATGAAATTTGCAATTTCAAGAGATGACGAATATGATTACCGAGCAGAATGATACCATAGCTGCATTTAGGAGGGAGAATAATGTTGAACAATCCCCTAATAATGTTAGGCCCCAAGTTAGAAAGAATGTACCCCATATCCCTTTTTTAAATCCTGAATATGATAATGATAATATTGATGTTGAATTTAATCTAGAAAGGAGAGATAGGAGGGGACAAAGAGGTAGAGTAGAAGATGATAATATAAGTAGTACAAAGATGAAGCTGCCATCTTTCAAGGGGACAAGAGACCCAGACTTGTACCTTGATTTTGAGAGATGAGTTGAAGCCATCTTTGACTGCCACAACTACTCCGAGGGTAAGAAAGTTAGACTTACTGTTGTTGAGTTTTCTGATTATGCTGCTTCTTGGTGGCAAAAGCTTGCTAGGGACAGGTTGTAAGATGAGCTACCACCTATAGCTACTTGGGCAGAGATGAAGAGAGTGATGAGGAAGAGGTTTATGCCATCATATTTCTAGTGAGATCTACAGTCTCGCCTTCAACACTTGAAGCAAGGCTCCATGTCGGTGGATGAGTACTTCAAAGGCATGGATATGGCTATGATGCAAGCTAACTGCATGGAGGAAGAAGAGGCTACAATGGCTAGATTTTTAAATGGTTTAAATGTAGAAATAACTGATGTAGTAGAAATACAACAATATGTAACTTTAGATGAGTTAATTGATTTGTCTATTAAAGTAGAAAAAAAAATTAAGAGGAAGCAGCAAAATAACTCATGGAGAAGTCGTCCAAACACCATGTCTAAGAAGCCATGGTCAAATCAAGACGGAAAAGTTCCCTCCAAACCTCAAGAAGATAGAGGTAAAGGTAAAGTTGAGGAGGGAGGTAAAACCTTTAATCCTAAATCTTCTAAACCTTCTAGTTCTATTCAATGTCACAAATGTCATGGAAGGGGACATATGATGCATGAATGTCCAAGTAGAAGAAACATCATACTTAGGGACAATGGAGAATATGAGAGTGAAAAAAGTGAGGGGGAAGAAGAAGAGGGAGGTGTAAGTCAGGAAGATGATCTAGAACTGCCTAATGATGGTATAATTGGGGTGGTTAGGAGAATTATGACTATCAATTTAAGTAGTATTGATGAAGGGCAGAGGGAGAATTTGTTCAATACTAGGTGTGGGATAAAAGGAAAGACTTATTCTATGATTATTGATGGGGGAAGTTGTGCAAATGTGGTGAGTTCATACTTGGTGGATAAAATAGGAATTACATGCATGAAACGCTCTACCCCATATAGGCTCCAACGGTTGAATGATAGTGGAGAAGTACAAGTAAACAACAATGCAAGATTTAATTTAATGTTGGTAGGTAAGTAGATGAAATTCTCTGTGATGTAGTAACAATGCAAGCGTGTCATGTTTTACTTGGCCGTACTTGGCAATATGATAGGGATACTACCCATCATGGAAGAAAGAATAGATATATTGTCATGACCTAGGGGAGCCCCTAGATGTAACACGGCATACAAGACCCCGAGAGGCCTCATACAAGCCCTTAGCATACATAACATACAAGATAATAGAGAAGTAAGAATTCAGAAGCGCATTTTTATATCAAAGCTTTAATCAAAACAACGAAAGCCTACATCTCATGTCTCAAGCCACCTAACATAATAGAATAGAAATGAAGGTTTGGAACGCAGCCCAGTACAATATCCAAAATAATGGAAAGCATGAAAATGTAACAAGGTTAGGCCCTCGGACATAGGAGGCCACACTAAGTCTTCACGATCACTAGAACTGACTAGCCACGAGTGGGATGAGAGGAGCCGCCAAGCCCTACATCAATAGAATCAATGTAGGCAAGAGTATGCGTTAGTACAATCAAGTACCAAGTATGATAGCAATGCACATAGGGCATATAAAACATGCTAGAATGACTTATAATCATGACATGTAATGGCCAAGCTAAAACATGATAGAACATAAGAAACATGAAGCATAAACCATGGCCAAGACAAGCTATTCATCTTTCCTTTACTAATCATCATAAGAAAACTTAAGTTCATTAGCTGTGGGGAAATAGCCTTAACCGACATATGAGACCATGTGAGCTATCAACATGGAATCCGGTGTCTGCCCCACACCGAAAAGAGGTGTCCTACTTGCCAAGGTAAGACCATGAACTTCTTCACTTATGTGGATCCACTAGCTAGTGTCTATCATAGACCATCACCTTATGGTGGCACATAGGTTATGGGACATGGGTAATCGCCACTTGTCTACTCGGTACAAAGCATACTTCCCACAGATTAATCGTAGTTCATTTTATCTTAGGTAGACATGGGTAATCGCCTCTTGTCTATCCTTAGTCATGATTTCATTATTAGTAGACATGGGTAATCGCCTCTTCTCTACCTTAGGGAACATAGGTAATCGCCTCTTGTCCCTTCATAGAATAGTTCCTTAATCGTAGATTCAAGTTTAGTTGAGCAAACCTTTCAACAACTTATGAATCATTACGTGTGAGAAAACCTTTCACATTCATAGGTTGAGCATTACATGAGAAACCCTTTCACAACTCAACATTTCCATTAACATATCATAAACTTCATAAAACATACATGAGTTCATAAGCTTCATATTTACGTAGCTCATCATGCTCTTAACTCATAAATCATGGGTTCATAAGCTTCACCTCACAACATGCAATTCAATGCAGGCTAATACTTAGAAAGCCATAAATCAAGGCAATTTAGTCATAATTGAGGGAACCCACATAGTAGAGGAACATCATAGATTTTTGATTGAACATGCATCTTTTCATAAAATTTCCTCTTTTCATCATTCATAGTCTTACATGAAATTCATAGCTTGATAATCATAATCCTTAACTCAATTCACAAAGATTTCATTCAATTCATCTTTTTCTCAAATCAACCCATAAACATAAGCATAATCATAAATTGGGGGAAACTTAGCATGGACTCATGGGATTCGTCAAGTTGCATGTAAATCACGCTAAATCGTGCACTAGCTTACTTTACCATGCTAGATCGCGCACTATCAACCATAACATCAACAATGGTTGAAAACCTTAAGGAAAAGAGGGCCCATTGGAGGAATGACTCCAAATGGTGAATACTATCACACCTTAATGCCAATGCCTTGAAATAAAAGGGAGGATTGATGACCTAGATGAGAACCCTAGTTCTCTTCTTCTTCTTCTTCTAGTTCTTCAAGAGGGAGGAATATTTTTGAGAGATGAGAGTTGGACTGAAGGGGTTAGGGCTTAGAAAGTATAAATAGGACCAGGGTTAATGGGCAAAATCGTCTAGGATAAGGAATAAACATTTAGGGAAAAGTCTAAAAAGCCCTTAAATAGTACTGTCGGGGCCAATCAACGGACAGGATCTACTGTCCGTACATCCATTGACGGACCGTCCTACTCTTCTGTCAATCGATTCAGAAAGTTCATTTTGGACTGAAAATTTGGCTAAGTTTGGAAGGCATCTACGGAACCCATCTACGGCCCGTCAACTGAACTACGAACTGTCCTACTATTCCGTTGGTCAAGGTTCAGAAACGCAAAATTGATAAAGTTGACAGGGCCATCGACGGTTCCCATCTACGGCCCGTCACTCCACCTAGGGTCCGTAGATGGCCTCCGTTGTCACTGGCACCAGAAAAATTTTAAAGCTGCATTTTTTTCTTTCTTTTCAAAACTTGGGTGTTACAATATCTCCCCCTTAGGAGCATTTATCCTTGAATGGAGATAAAGCTTTCAAGGGAAGGGTGAAAGACACTTATTATCAACCCAACCTAAAACATGCAATCACATAATTCATATAGCTAAAATAATTAGGTTAGCTCATCTTCTTAAAATTAAACTCTTCATGAACATGCATAATCAAAGACATCATGGAAATCAACTATGACACATGAAATCAAAGAATGAACCATGAGGGACTAGGTACCTCAAGCTAGAGGAGGATCGGTAGAGAAAATATGAGGGTAACGGGACATCATATCGGCCTCGGCCTCCCAAGTAGCACCCTCAACTAATTGATTCCTCCATAGCACTTTCACGGAAGCAACTTCTTTATTTCTCAACTATCGGACTTGCCGGTCTAGAATCTCAATAGGAATTTCTTCATAAGAAAGGCTATCCTTAATGCCAAGATTTTCTAAAGGCATTATAGTCAACGGATCGCCAATGCACTTATTTAGTAAGGAGACATGGAAAATTGGATGCACCGATTCCAAATCATTTGGCAAGTCAAGCTCATAGGCAACCTTACCAACACGTCTCAAAATCTGATAAGGGCCCACATAGCGGGGACTAAGCTTCCCTTTCTTCCTGAACCCTTCATGGGTGAGACTTTCAAGTAGACCCAATCATCAACATCAAATTCTAATTCTCTTCTTCTAACATCAGCATAGGACTTTTGTCGACTTTGAGCCATTTTCAACCTTTCTCTAATAAGCCGAACTTTCTCCATAGCCTCATGTACTAACTCTAGGCCTATCAAAGTAACTTCCCCAACTTCAAACCAACCTATAGGAGATTTACACCTCCTACCATAGAGAGCCTCAAATGGAGCCATACCAATACTAGAATGGTAGCTGTTATTATAAGCAAACTCAATCAAAGGCAAATGATCATCCCAATTACCCTTGAAGTCAATTACACATGCTCTCAACATATCTTCCAAAGTTTGGATAGTACGCTCTGCTTGCCCTTCGGATTGGGGATGAAAGGCCGTGCTAAGCTTAACAGGAGTACCAAGGCCCTTCTGGAAAGATTTCCAAAACTTAGAAGTAAATTGTGTACCACGATTGGAGATAATGGATAAAGGCACTCCATGCAACCTAACCATCTCCTTCAAGTAAAACTTAGCTTAATCCTCCGCCGAATAAGAAACCTTGACGGGAATGAAATGAGCTGATTTTGTCATACGATCTACAATCACCTAAATCAAATCATATTGCCGCCGAGTGCGTGGCAAGCCAACAATAAAGTCCATGTTCACATCTTCCCACTTCCAAGTAGGGATATCAATATCTTGGGACAAACCTCCTGACCTTTGGTGCTCAACTTTCACTTGTTGACAATTAGGACATTTAGCCACAAATTCCGCAATATCCTTCTTCATCCCATTCCACCAATAGATCTCCCGCAAATCACGGTACATCTTGGTAGCTCCTGGGTGAATGGAATAACGAGAATTATGGGCCTCAATCAAAATTTGTCCTCTTAAGTCATTTACATTGGGAACACACAAATGACCCTGATATCTGAGCACTCCATCTCCCCCCGGGAGAAATCCTCAACGGACTTCTTTAGCACCGCTTCTTTCAATTCGACTAGGTTCGGGTCAAGATCTTACTTAGCTTTCACATCATGTACATAGGACGATTCTGAACCATTGTGAACCATAACACAACCTTTGGTGGAATCAACCAATCGAACACCCAAACGGGCCAATTTATGAACATCTCAAACTAGTTCCTTCTTACCCTCCCCTATATGGACCACACTTCCCATTGACATCCGATTGAGAGCATCCGCCACCACATTAGCCTTGCGGGGGTGATAGAGGACATTCATGTCATAGTCCTTTAATAGCTCAAGCCACCTTCGTTGGGGAAGATTTAGATCATTTTGCTTAAATACATGTTGCAAACTCTTATGGTCGGTAAAGACGTCAACATGGAAACCATGCAAGTAATGCCTCCATATCTTTAGAGAAAACACAACCGCCGCTAACTCCAAATCATGAGTAGGGTAATTCTTTTCATGCACCTTTAGTTGCCTTGAAGCATAAGCAATGACTTTTCCCTTTTGCATAAGTACACACCCTAACCCAATTCTTGAAGCATCACAATAGACCACAAACCCATCGGACCCTTCCGGTAGGGTCAACACCGGAGCCGAGGTAAGTCTATCTTTCAACTCTTGAAAACTTGCTTCACACCTTTCAGACCAAGTAAACTTAGCCTTCTTTTGAGTTAGAGCCGTCAATGGTGAAGCAATTGAAGAAAACCCTTCAACAAACCTTCGATAGTAACCGGCTAAACCCAAGAAACTACGAATATCCGAAGGTGATAGAGGTCTAGGCCAATTCTTAACCGCATCCATCTTCTTAGGATCTACCTCGACACCTTTACCGGAAACAATGTGACCAAGGAAAGCTACAGACTTTAACCAAAACTCACATTTCTCGAACTTAGCAAAGAGTTGTTGGTCCTTGAGAACTTACAACACAATCCTCAAATGATTAGCATGCTCACTATCACTCCTTGAGTAAATCAAGATATCATGGATAAACACAATGACGAACGTATCCAGGTATTGTCTAAACACCCGATTCATCAAATCCATAAATGCGGCCGGAGCATTAGTCAACCCGAAAGACATCACTAGAAACTCATAGTGCCCATATCTGGTCCGAAAAGCCGTTTTTGAAATGTCATTAGCCCTTACCTTCAATTGGTGATAGCCCGAACGAAGATCAATCTTAGAGAAATAACTAGCCCCTTGGAGTTGGTCAAACAAATCATCAATTCTCGGGAGAGGATACTTATTCTTGATAG
This sequence comes from Solanum appendiculatum, assembly GCA_018342035.1. Lineage (NCBI taxonomy): Eukaryota > Viridiplantae > Streptophyta > Magnoliopsida > Solanales > Solanaceae > Solanum > Solanum appendiculatum. Next base: position 111,965 of record JAGDQO010000293.1, read on the forward strand.
TAACCTTATTCAATTGGCGGTAGTCAATACACATACGGAGTGAACCATCCCCATGGAGAAATACTTGGCCGAATGAAACCCTTATCCAACAAATCTTTCAATTGCTCTTTTAGTTCCTTAAGTTCTGCCGGAGCCATTCTATAAGGAGGAATAGAGATAGGTTGCGTACCGGGGAGAAGGTCAATACCGAAGTCTATTTCCCTCTCGGGAGGAACACCGGGTAAAGTCATCGGGAAACACTTCCAAAAATTCATTAACAACGGGGACTGACTCAAGAGTAGGGGTTTCAGAATTCACATCCCTCACCCTAACAAGATGGTACATGCAACCCTTAGAAATCATCTTTCAAGCTTGTAGACAAGAAACAAATTGACCCTTAAGCGTAGAATTTCCCCCTTTCCACTCCAGGATAGGCTCATCTGGAAATTGGAACTTGACCATTCGGGTCCTACAATCAATAGAGGCATAACAAGAATGCAACCAATCCATCCCGAGGATTACATCGAAGTCTAGCATATCAAGCTCTACAAGATCCACATGAGTGACTCTATGGAATAAAGAAACGGAACAATTTCTATAGACTCTCTTAGCCACAATAGATTCACCGATAGGAGTAGAGACATGGAATGGATCTAGCAACATATCTGGAACAACATCAAACTTCATATCCACATAAGGCGTCACAAAAGACAACGTAGCACCGGGATCAAGCAAAGCATAAACATCAAAGTGGAAGATTTTCAACGTATCGATAACCAAATCGGGAGAACCCTCTTGCTCATGACAGGCCTGAAGTGCATAGAACTGGTTTTGCTTTTGATTTCCACTAGAACTTGCCAGATTTTGGGGTTGAGCCCTTCGATGATTTTCTCCTCCCTTCTTAGTAGCCAGGGGACAATCCCTTACTTTATGACCCGTCTTACCACATCAAAAACATGCATTCAAACTGGCTAGACAAGTACCCTCATGTTTCCTCCCACACTTGGCACAAGTAGGCAACCATTTCCTCCTTGAGGCTTAGGGTTAGACACCCTTCCTTTGTTGAACTTAGGAGGAGCGTTGGAAGAACCTTGATTAGAGAACCTTTGCCCAGGCTTAAAACGACCATGTCCATCGGATCTTGAATGAGAGAAACCACCATCACCGGTCTTAGTCCTCTTGGAGTTCCTAGATCTTTCCTTGAGCTTCTCCTTCTCTATTTGTTGTGCATGAATCATGAGGCGAGAAATATCCATATCATCAATAAGCATGGCGGTACGACACTCCTTGACCACCATTTTGGACACTCCCGAAACAAATTTGCTCATTCTTGCCCTAGGATCAGCAACCATAAAAGGAGCATATCTAGCCAATTGTGTGAACTTCAAAGCATACTCTTTCACACCCATACTCCCTTGACGAAGGTTGATGAACTCAAGTACCTTCGCCTCCCTCATCTCAAGGGGAAGGAATCTATCGAGGAAAGCACCCTTGAATCTCTCCCACTCTAAAGGACCTTCATCAACCGCCATCTCACTCTCCCATTGGTTGTACCAAATTTGAGCGACACCTTTGAGTTGGTAGGCGGCCAATTCTGCCTTTTCCGTCGGTGACACTCCTATGATCATCAACACTTTATAAACCTCATCGATAAACTCTTGAGGATCTTCCTCCACTTTAGAATTGTGAAACTTCGGAGGGTTCATCCTAGTGAAGTTCCTTACTCTTGATGCCGCCGTACCCACATTTGGGTTCACGGGAGCCACAACCTCCCTATTGGCTTGAGCCATCATGACTTGGGCCAACACATGAAAAGTAGCCCTGAACTCCGCATTGGTTAATTTCTCAGCCAAAGGATCGGCTGGAACTTGAGGAGCTTGAGGAGGAGTTTCTAGCTCTTCATTCTCTCTCGCATTCCTTGGAGTATAAGCTCTTCGAGACGCCATATCCTGAAATGCGTAGGATAGGGATTAGGAGAGAGACATATAGAGTAACACTTTATTGCACGACTTAAGGATAATGAAGAAGTGGAGTTTCTTAATCATCTTGTAGCCTCTCATTCATAAATGTGGCACGCTTTACAGTCATGAACAAGACTCTACTCGACGTGGCTTATGAGACATCCTAGAGTCTTTCTAAAACCTTGTGCTCTGATACCAACTTGTCACGACCCAGGGTAGCCCCTAGATGTAACACGGCGTACAAGACCCCGATAGGCCTCATACAAGCCCTTAGCATACATAACATACAAGATAATAGAGAAGTAAGAATTCAGAAGCGCATTTTTATATCAAAGCTTTAATCAAAACAACGGAAGTCTACATCTCATGTCTCAAGCCATCTAACATAATAGAATAGAAATGAAGGTTTGGGACGTAACCCAGTACAATATCCAAAATAATGGAAACCATGAAAATGTAACAAGGTTAGGCCCTCGGACATATGAGGGCTCACCAAGTCTTCACGATCACTAGAACTGACTAGCCACGAGTGGGATAAGAGGAGCCGCCAAGCCCTACATCAATAGAATCAATGTAGGCAAGAGTATGCGTTAGTACATTCAAGTACCAAGTATGATAGCAATGCACATAGGGCATATAAAACATGCTAGAATGACTTATAATCATGACATGTAATGGCCAAGCTAAAACATGACAGAACATAAGAAACATGAAGCATAAACCATGGCCAAGACAAGCTATTCATCTTTCCTTCACTTTACATCATCATAAGAACACTTAAGTTCATTAGCTGTGGGGAAATAGCCTTAACCGACATATGAGACCATGTGAGCTATCAACATGGAATCCGGTGACTGCCCCACACCGAAAAGGGGTGTCCTACTTGCCAAGGTAAGACCATGAAATTTTTAGCTTATGTGGATCCACTAGCTAGTGTCTATCATAGACCATCACCCTATGGTGGCACATAGGTTATGGGACATGGGTAATCGCCACTATTCTACTCGGTACTAAGCATACTTCCCACAGATTAATCGTAGTTCATTTTATCTTATGTAGACATGGGTAATCGCCTCTTGTCTATCCTTAGTCATGATTTCATTATTAGTAGACATGGGTAATCGCCTCTTGTCTACCTTAGGGAACATGGGTAATCGCCTCTAGTCCCTTCATAGAATAGTTCCTTAATCGTAAATTAAAGCTTAGTTGAGCAAACCTTTAAACAAGTTATGAATCATTGCGTTTGAGAAAACCTTTCACATTCACAGGTTGAGCATTACATGAGAAACCCTTTCACAACTCAACATTTCCATTAACATATCATAAACTTCATAAAACATACATGAGTTCGTAAGATTCATATTTACATAGCTCATCATATTCTTAACTCATAAATCATGGGTTCATAAGCTTCACCTCACAACATGCAATTCAATGCAAGCTAATACTTAGAAAGCCATAAATCAAGGCAATTTAGTCATAATTGAGGGAACCCACATAATAGAGGAACATCATAGATTTTTGATTGAACATGCATCTTTTCATAAAATATCCTCTTTTGATCATTTATAGTCTTACATGAAATTCATAGCTTAATAATCATAATCCGTAACTCAATTCACAAAGAGTTCATGCAATTCATCTTTTTCTCAAATCAACCCACAAACATAAGCATAATCATAAATTGGGGGAAACTTAGCATGGACTCATGGGATTCGTGAAGTTGCATATAAATCACACTAAATCGTGCACTAGCTTACTTTACCATGCTAGATCGTGCACTATCAACCATAACATCAACAATGGAAAGCATAATGAAGAACCCATAAGAATTTGTCAAAAGCCCTAGCTCTCTTCGGCAAGACTAAACCTTGAAAACCTTAAGGAAAAGAGGGCCCATTGGAGGAATGACTCCAAATGGTGAATACTATCACACCTTAATGCCAATGCCTTGAAATAAAAGGGAGGATTGATGACCTAGATGAGAACCCTAGTTCTCTTCTTCTTCTTCTTCTAGTTCTTCAAGAGGGAGGAATATTTTTGAGAGATGAGAGTTGGACTGAAGGGGTTAGGGCTTAGAAAGTATAAATAGGACCAGGGTTAATGGGCAAAATCGTCTAGGATAAGGAATAAACATTTAGGGAAAAGTCTAAAAAGCCCTTAAATAGTACTGTCGGGGCCAATCAACGGACAGGATCTACTGTCCGTACATCCATTGACGGACCGTCCTACTCTTCTGTCAATCGATTCAGAAAGTTCATTTTGGACTGAAAATTTGGCTAAGTTTGGAAGGCATCTACGGAACCCATCTACGGCCCGTCAACTGAACTACGAACTGTCCTACTATACCGTTGGTCAAGGTTCAGAAACGCAAAATTGATAAAGTTGACAGGGCCATCGACGGTTCCCATCTACGGCCCGTCACTCCACCTAGGGTCCGTAGATGGCCTCCGTCGTCACTGGCACCAGAAAAATTATAAAACTGTATTTTTTTCTTTCTTTTCAAAAATTGGGGTGTTACATATAGTCTTCTGCATATTGGTAAGAAGTTTACTCTCGCACCATTATCTCCTTCTCAGGTGTTTGAAGATAAAAAACGATTAAGAGAAACAATGGGAAAACCAAGGGGAGAGATAACAAGTGAGATTGAGAGAAAAGAAAAGGACCAAGAGATAGAAAAAAAGGAGAGATGGCCGAAAGAAAGTGAGAGAGAGCAGCAATCTAAGTAAAGAGGTAAAAGAGGGTTTGTGTGAAAAAATGAAAGATTTTGGTGAGAGGAAAGAGGCTAAGGAAAAGAAAAAGGAGAGTCTTTATATAAAAGCCAAAGAGTGTTTAACTGTCCATAATACTGCTTACTTACAAAGAAGTGTTAATTAATTTTGAACAACTAACTCCTTCTTTCAAATAGTGTTTCTTCTCTTTTGCAGAGTTTTGAAGATGTTTTTCCTGATGACACTCCTAATGGATTGCCACCTTTGAGAGGGATTTAACACCAAATAGACTTCGTGCCTGGGTCTCAAATTCCTAATAGGCCTGCCTATAGGAGCAATCCTGAAGAGACCAAAGAATTACAAAAACAGGTTGAAGAATTGCTTGAAAAGGGTTTTGTTGGAGAGAGCATGAGCCCATGCTCTGTTCCCGTCCTATTGATACCAAAAAAGGATGGAACATGGAGGATGTGTGTAGTTTGTGAGCCATCAACAAGATAACGGTAAAGTATCGCCATCCTATTCCTCGTCTTGATGATATGTTGGACTAATTATATGGTTCCAAAATCTTTTCTAAAATTGATCTAAGAAGTGGTTACCATCAGATTCGTATGAATCCCGGAGATGAATGCAAAACTGCTTTTAAGACCAAATATGGACTTTATGAGTGGTTACTTATGCCCTTTGGTTTCACTAATGCACCAAGCACTTTCATGAGACTAATGAATCATGTTTTTAAAGATTTCCATGGAAAATTTGTTGTGGTGTATTTTGATGACATCTTGATCTTTTCTCAAAATCTAGATGAACACCTAGAGTACCTAAAACAAGTTTTTGAAGTTCTTAGAAATCAATGCTTAATTTGCTAATCTCAAAAAATGTACTTTCTGTGTGGATCGTGTTGTTTTCTTGGGTTTTGTGGTCAGTTTTAAGGGAGTTGAAGTAGATGATGATAAAATCAAGGCAATAAAAGAATGGCCTAAGCCTAATAGTGTAACTGAAGTTAGGAGTTTTCATGGACTTGCTAGTTTTTATAGGAGGTTTGTGCGAGACTTTAGCACCATTACTGCTCCTTTAACTGAAGTTATTAAGAAAGATAAGGTTTTTACATGGGGAAAGGACCAAGATGATGCATTTAACTTGCTGAAGGATAAATTGTGTTCTGCTCCTCTTTTGTAATTACCTGATTTTTCTAAGTCATTTGAAGTTGAGTGTGATGCCTCTGGTAAGGGCATAGGTGCTGTTTTGATGCAAGACTCTAAGCCAATTGCCTACTTTAGTGAAACGCTAAGTTGAGCAACATTGAACTACTCAACTTATGATAAGGAGCTATATGCCTTGGTAAGGGCGTTAGCTACATGACAGCACTACTTGTGGCCCCGAGAATTTGTGGTCAAGACTGATCATGAGTCATTAAAGTACTTGAAGAGCCAAGGTAAACTTAGTCGTAGGCATGCTAAATGGGTGGAGTTTATTGAAACTTTTCCTTATGTAATTGCCTACAAACAAGGTAAGGAGAATGTGGTTGCTGATGCACTCTCAAGAAGGTATGTTTTGATCTCTACTCTTACTTCAAAGTTGTTGGGTTTTGACCAAATGAAGTTACTCTATGCTAATGATTCTGATTTTGGTGATATTTTTGCTGAATGTAAGTTGGGTCCTTTTGAGAAATTTAATCTTCAAGATGAATTCTATTCATGGAAAATAAATTGTGTGTTCCTAACTGCTCTTTGCGTGAACTATTTGTTAGGGAAGCACATTGTGGAGGGCTAATGGGACATTTTGGTGTACCCAAAACTCTGGAAATACTTTCTGAACATTTTTATTGGCCTAGCATGAGAAAGGAAGTTGAAAAAGTGTGTTCTCACTGTCTTGAATGTAAACAAGCTAAGTCTAGAACACTGCCGCATGGTCTTTATACCCATTTACCTGTTTCTAATTTCCCTTGGATTGATATTTCTATGGATTTCATATTGGGGCTGCCAAGGACTAAATATGGTAAGGATAGTATATTTGTGGTAGTTGATAGATTTTCTAAAATGGCTCGTTTTATCCCATGTAAAAGGACTAATGATGCATCTCATGTGGCTGACTTGTTTGTAAAAGAAGTGGTTAAATTGCATGGAATACCTAGAACTATTGTTAGTGATAGGGATGCTAAGTTCTTAAGTCACTTTTGGAGAATTCTTTGGGGAAAGTTGGGAACTAAATTTTTATTTTCTACATCTTGTCACCCACAAACTGATGGGCAAACAGAAGTGGTTAATAGAACTTTAGGGAATATGTTGACGGCTGTGTTGAAAGGAAAGTTGACTTCTTGGTTAGATTACTTACCTATTGTGGAATTTGCTTATAATAGGACCTTTCATTCTTCTACTGGTAAGACTCCTTTGAAAGTTGTATATGGATTCAACCCCCTTACTCCCCTTGATTTACTGTCTTTGCCTACTAATGATTTTGCTTATCTTGATGGAAAGAAGAAGGCTGATATGATGAAGAAAATTCATGAACAAACAAGGCTTGCAATTGAAAAAAAAGAATAAGGAGGTTGCATTGTGACGGAATAAAGGAAGAAAATATATTGCTTTTAAACCTGGGGACTTAGTTTGGGTGCATATAAGAAAAGACAGATTTCCTTCCAAAAGAAAGAGCAAGCTAGATCCTAGAGGAAGTGGTCCATACAAAGTCCTTGAAAGGATTGGAGACAATGATTATAAACTTGATCTTCCTGGTGAGTTCCAAGTTAGTGCTACTTTTAATGTTTCTGATCTTTCCCATTTTGATGCAGACTTGAATTCGAGGACGAATTCTCTTCAAGAAGAGGAGAATGATAGCATCCAAGGAAGCTCTACTCCATTGAAAGACAAGGATGAAGCTTTACAAACTCCAAGGAGGCCCATAACAAGATCTCAAAACAAGGAGTTCAATGATAAGCTCAACGGGCTTCAATCGATGATCCAAAGGTGTCTTATTGGGGAAGAAGAGCCCAAGCTCAAGGGAGATGAATTTTCCAAATGCTACAATTATTTGGTGGCCCAAGTTGAAGTCCAAGAGGAAGAATATTGGGGTCCAATGTTCAGCCTTGAAGAAGTCCAAAGTGGTGCAGAAAGATGGTCAAAATTAGCCCAAAAGGAGGCCAATTTCAGCCTTTAAGTGCAGCTGAAATCAGCAGCCCAATAAAGGCCCAACAGTGGCTCAAAAGCGACGACCAAGGGGGCCCATAAAGGCCTTAAATCAGCCACAATTAGTAGGGTTTTCATTATTTTACCTTAGCCCCCAAGCTAGGGTTTTATTTTATTAAGTTATAGATTATTCTTTTAGGGTTTTATTAGGGATAGCAGCCAACTTATTTATTCTATAAATATGAGTGCTTTTTCATTCATTAAAAAAACATTAGATTGATATTAATAATATTTGAGAGAGTTCTTTTGAACCTTTGTGACTTGTTCTTTGAGAATTTATCTTTAAACCTTTACTAGTTCATAGTTTAAGGTATAAAGTAATTTCTTCTTGTGATAGCTGTGATTTCTTTTTGGTATTCTTTAGAAGGTGATTAGTTTATACTAATTATTGTCTTTAGTTACTCATAAAGCGGTCAAGATCCGTTTCTATTGTTTTTGATTCGTTTTCTCAAGTAAAGGCGTTAGATTTCTTTCATAAATCTATATGTTGTTACTTGGATCTTGTCAAGACCTTAGAATATAAATTCCTTTGAAATTCTTGGATCTTTCCTTAGAATTTCCCATATCTTTTTTTATTAGTTTATGTTTCTTTTTTTTTTCTATTATTGCTTCCGCACTCTAATATTCAACTCTATATTTGTGATCTCCGTAACCTCGCTGCTATCACTTATTTTGAGAGATTACTTTGGATATTGAATATTGTTATTGTGAACTTCTTGAGAGAGTGAGCTTGGTACATGTTTTTGGTTGAAAACTTGCTTAGAAACGTTGGTTGCGGGGTGAATCAATTTCCCTCGAGGTCATCGTAAGAGTTAGGTGCTTCTTGTAGGTCTTAAGTTTTAATATACCTTTTGGTTGCTTTGTATTTCCTCTTTTTGTGTCTATCTATCTATCTTTTCTTTCTTGTCTTTAATTTCCGCATTTTGTTCATATTTCGTGGTAGGAATTACATCAGGCTTGCTGCCTGTTATGTGTCGATTTACTGTTTGGGATGTTATAAAGCCCAGGTAGTGCTGGATGACCTCATGAGAAGGTCATAAATTGTGTAAACATGGTGATAAGTGAATGTGTTAAAAGAATAACCATTAGTAGAGGGGTTACGAACTTGCTGCCCGGCACTGTTTTAGTAAGTTGAAATGATCCAAGCTTTTTGATTAGCTGCAAATATTAGCTCTATTACTTGCCATTATTAAGGATTAACGCCTCAAAAGAAAGGCTGATTCATGGTGCTACATAGTACTAGTCGGGAGACAAGGTATGTGAGGCTATTTAATATCATATTCTTTGGCATGAAGTTCTATATTCTGTGTACCAACAAAGTGAGCCTTCTAAGTGATAATCATGGTAAAGTTGATGGTGTATAATCTCCAATGTAGTTAATAACTATCCTCCTACCATTCATTGTTTCAAAATGTGTCAAACTACTCCTATATGTGTTCATTATTCTATATCAATGTGTTTATACTTCCAAGTACTAGTATGTCAAAGGTACTCCAAAAAGTAAGTTTCATGAGTTATCCTCTAAGTCAAATAAGGATTCATTGAATCAATAAGATCCTATATTACACATGTTACAAGTGTTCATATGCCAAATACTTAATCTGCATATTATACATTTTATATGTCCTTACGTGGAATGTACAATTGTTCTGTATGTTGGATCTTTCCATGTGCCTCGTTAGTTCACATGTTTATGCACCCTTTCATTTGACTTCATCTACTAAGTGTTTAGCTATTGTATCATTTTATACGGTCCTTACCTCTCCATTTGAGGAGTTACGTCTCTATTAGAAATGCATGTATGCCCCCATGTGGAAGGTCCAAATGTGTTTTAAATGAAGCATCTTCTAAGAAGAATCACTTGCTCACTTGTTATACACCTTAATGACTCATTTGCTACAGGTCCTTACTTGCCATACACCTTCATGGATCATATGTATATATTCTTTGTGTCCAATGAAGTTCATGAGTCATATAAGTTCCTAAGTATCACAATAAACTTACATTTGCTTCCTATATCATTGTTTCTCACTCAATTAATTTTTATTCACATGTCTACATCACTGGTATATAGTCCTAAATCTCAAAAAAGTGATGAACATCAAAAGAACAATCTCAAAGATTAAAGAGACAAGGTAAAGTGAATCTATATAATTATAGGTGGCAGCTCAGGGGTTAAAATACCTAACATGGGCTGATTCTAATTCTTGTACTTAAGGTTGGCATCTCAAGGGTGGTAATACCTTGCATAGGCCGATCCCAATCTATATTATTATGGATGGCAGCCCAGGGGCTAAAAGCCTAGCATGGGTCGATCCCGATTTGTATATTTATGAGGCGGGCATCCCAGGGGTTAAAATGCCTAGCATGGGTCATCCTCTTCTACCACTGATCAGCTGGTCATTGTGTCACATGCTACAAAGTCTATAAAGCAAAGATGAGTAAACTAAAGCAAGGAATGTAATGTACATGATTCCACAAGTATAAGCAAAGGTGAATGTAATGTACATGATTCCACAAGTATAAGCAAAGGTGAATGTAATGTACGTGATTCCATAAGTATAAAGAAAAGGTGGTCTCTTATCCTTATCAATACAAATTTTTTGTACATTTGTACTTGATTTCACTTGAGCTCTTGTTTTAGATATGGATACTTTATGCCTTACATATTCAGTACATTATTTCACACTGACGTCCCTCATGGGGATGTTGTGTTTCATGCTGCAGGTACATGTACTCAAGCTAATAGAATCTGTCCAATTTAAGCACATGATACTCAGTGGACTTTGGTGAGCCCCATGTTGATTCGGGGCTTACCAAGTCTCTAACATATTTTTTATATTATATTATAGTTAAGGGTATGGCGGGGTCTTGTCCCGATCTAAGCTAAGTGTCTATCTTTTAGAGGCGTTGTACACTAAATGTCAAAGTAAAGCGTGGTTATGTCTTGTTTCTAGTAATTAAGGCCTCAACGGCCTACCATGTACATTTATTTTTGGCCTATATATGTTGGTCTTTTATCAAGGTATTTGACTTATACTCATCAAAGATTTATATTTATCATAGTTGTATGTATGATAAGCACAAGTCATAAGTTGGTTCTCTTAGGCCTTTAGGGCATTGGGTGCCTGTCCGTTTCAATGGGACTTGGGGCATGACAACAACATCCTAGGGGTTAAACTGCCTAGCATGGGTCATCCTCTTCTACCACTGATCAGCTAGTCATATGTATCACATGCCTTACAAAGATTATAACGCAAAAAAGTAAAGAAAAGAATGTAACATACATGATTCCACAAGAGTAAGCAAAGGTGGTCTTCTATTCTGATCTATGCACGGATATATTGATACTAGATTTCATTTGAGCCCTTATTTTACATATGCTATTGCCTCACATATTCATTACATTTTTTTGTACTGACGTCCCTTGCGGGGACGCTACATTTCATGCTGCAGGTATAGGTACTCCCACTAGTAGACCTCTTTAGTAGGGGCACAGGTACTCAGCTGCTATTGGTGAAGCTCTAGGTTGATTCGGGGCTTACCGAGTCTTTGGCACCTATTTTGTTACTGTATGATAGTTAAGGGTAAGGCGGGGCCTTGTCCCATCCTAAATTAAGGTTTTTTTTTATCTTTTAGAGGCTTTGTAGACTAATGTATATAGTTCAGTTGCGTCTTGTCTCTTTACAGTTTTGGCCTCCACGGCCAAGCCTTGTAGTTTTGGGTCTACCTATGTTGGTTCTTATCGCTGCATCTTATATGAACTTGTCATAAATTTAACATTGTCATAGTTATACACATAGTAAGCACATGTTATATGTTGGTTCTCTCGGGCCTTTAGGGCATCGGGTGCCTATCCGTGTTAGTGAGATTTGAGGCGTGACAAAAGTAGTATCAGAGCAGGTCATCCTAGGGAGTCTACAAAGCCGTGTCTGTGTAGAGTCTTGCTTATGGATGTGTTGTGCACCACATTTATAAATAGGAGGCTACGAGACATGTAGGAGTTGTGTTTTTTCTTTCATTTCTTAGATCATACGATAGAGCCAGTGTTGTAGGTGGATTATATCTAACTTTAAAATTGTCTTATTATATAGCAAAGATGCCGATTACAAGAAGGAGTAAAAGTACAGGTAAGAAAGTAGATGTGGCTTCTCAAGAAGGGACCAACCAACCACCACCTAGTCAAGCCGATCAAAGTGAGGCTCAGGATGAGTCTCTGTCATAGACTTCCCCGACCCCTCCATCTCCAGAAGATTTAAGGAGGGAAGCAGCACCTCAAGAACCCCTTATTAATGCTATTGAGCAAGAATTGAAGAATGCTGTACAATTATTGACTCGTATAGTTGCTGGTCAAGGGCGAGGGAAAGAAGGTCCAATTGCGGGTACTAGAGGTGAAGACAGGGCTGCTAGTGTGCTGATACGTGGTTTTCTTAATTTGGACCCTCCACATTCACCGGGTCAGATCCTAATGAAGGTCTGTAAGACTTTATCGATCAAATCCAGCGGACTTTGGATGTTATGCATGTATCTGATAAAGAAGCAGTTGAGCTAGCAGTATATAGATTGAAGGGTGTGGCCATTTTGTGGTACAAGGCTTGGAAACAATCTAGGGGTACATGTGCACCTTCAATTATTTGGAAAGAGTTCAAAAAGGCATTCCTTGACCATTATCTACCAATACAGTCTTAAATCTCCACCAAGGGAATATGAGCATGAGGGAATACAGTCTCCAATTTAATTCCTTGTCCAGGTACGCTCCTAATGTAGTAGTTACTATGGAGGATAGAGTTCATCGGTACATGGATAGATTGGATTCATATCTGGTTAGAGATTGTACCATTGCTTCATTTAATAAAGACATGGATTTAGCAAGAATGCAAGCTTTTGCACAAAATTTGGAGGTCAAAGACAAAGAAGAAGAATCCAAGAGTCGAAAAGAGGGCAGTCCAAGAGAACCAAATCCACGGGGCAGTTTACTCCATCCCAAGGTGAGCTTAGGCCTCGGTTCTTTAATAGACCGGCTAGGCCATCGTCTTTCTACTCTATAGCTAGTGCCCCACCTCAGTTTTAAGAGTCTAGGGGAAATCAGATTGGGCAAAGAGGTGAAAGCCAAGGTTCACGAACAGCGGGGCACCAAGAGCAGGGAAGTATGAGCCAATCAAGGCCTCCTCAATAGCCTTGGAAACAATGTGGGAGAAATCATCTAGTTGCTTGCAGGTTTGTGACAGATGTTTGTTTTTGGTGTGGTACACCGGGACATATCATGAGAAATTGCCCTCATAGGGGCATGGGTAGTGTGGCACAACTTACTAGATCAGTTGCTGCATCATCATCATCGGCACCTTCTTTAGGTAGGGGACAAATGCCTACAGGTCGTGGTAGAGGAGCTAGGGAAGCAGCTAGTTCTAGTGGAGTCCAGAATTGCACTTATGCTCTAGGGGATCGATAGAATATGGAAGCTTCACCAGATGTAGTTACAGGTACATTGTCCATCTTTTCACATATTGTATATGCATTAATTGATCCGGGGTCTACATTATCATATGTCACTCCATTGATTGTTGGAAAGTTAAAAAGAATGCCAGAATTGTTGGTGAAGCCATTTGATGTATCTACACCGATGGTGAGTCTATCATAGCTAGAAGGGTTTATCGTAACTGCATTGTAACTGTTTGTGGTCGTGATACATTGGCAGACATTGTTGAGCTAGAAATGGTAGATTTTGACGTTATAATGGGTATGGATTGGTTCTCTTCTTGTTATGCCACAGTAGATTGTCGAACCAAGATAGTGTATTTCCATTTTCCAAAAGAGGCAATCCTTGAATGGAAAGGTAATATTGGGGCACCAAGAGGTAAGTTTATTTCTTATCTTAAGGCACAGAAGATGATGTCCAAAGGATACATATATCATCTGGTGAGAGTGAAAAATATAGATGCAGAACCACCAACTCTTCAATCCATTCCGGTGGTAAACGAATTTCCTGAGGATCTTCCAAGTTTGCCTCCAGAATGAGAAGTAGAGTTTGGCATTGATGTGATTCCAGATACTCAACCTATCTCCATCCCTCCATATAGAATGGCCCCGGTAGAATTATGAGAGTTGAAGGAGCAATTAAAAGATCTGTTAGAAAAGGGATTCATAAGGCCTAGTATGCCACCTTGGGGAGCACCGGTTTTATTTGTACGCAAGAAAGATGGCTCGTTGAGAATGTGTATTGACTACCAGCAATTGAATAAGGTAACAATTAAGGATAAATATCCCCTCCCTAGAATTGATAATTTGTTTGATCAGTTACAAGGTGCTAAGTGTTTTTCAAAGATCGACTTGAGGTTGGGTTATCACCAAGTGAGGGGGTCAAAGAAAAAGATATACCCAAGACAGCTTTCCAAACACGGTATGGTCATTATGAGTTTCTAGTCATGTCATTTGGGTTAACAAATGCACCAACAGCTTTTATGGATTTGATGAATAGGATATTCAAGCCATTTTTGGACGTGTTTGTGATAATGTTCATAGATGACATTTTGGTGTATTCGAGATTAGAACATGACCATGCAAATCACTTGCGGCAGGTGTTACAGATTCTTCGTGATCATAAGTTGTATGCAAAGTTCTCTAAATGTGAGTTTTGGTTGAAATCGATGGCATTCTTGGGTCATATTTTATCTGATGAAGGAATAAAGTTTGATGCACAAAAGATAGAAGTTGTGAAGAACTGGCCAAGACCTACAACTCCTACGGAGGTTCGTAGTTTCCTGGCATTGGCAGGTTATTATAGAAGGTTTGTTGAAGGTTTTCTTCCATTTTTGCACCCTTAACAAAGCTAACACTCAAAACAACCAAGTTCCAATGGAGTGATGCATGTGAAAGAAGCTTCCAAGAGCTGAAGAATAAATTAACTTCTACACCTGTATTGGTACTTCCAGAAGTGCCGAAAGGGTATGTAGTGTATTGTGATACTTCAGGGGTAGGCTTAGGATGTGTATTGATGCAGAATGGTAAAGTAATAGCTTATGCCTCATGGCAATTGTGATCACATGAGAAGAATTATCCAACCCATGATCTAGAGCTAGCAACAGTTGTACTTGCTTTAAAGTTATGGCGCCATTACTTGTATGGAGTTCATGTTGACATATATACTGATCACAAGAGTTTGCAATATATCTTTAAGCAAAAGGACCTGAATCTGAGGCAGCGAAGGTGGCTTGAGTTATTAAAAGATTATGACATTGATATTTTGTATCATCCCGGGAAAGAAAACGTGGTAGCTGATGCTTTAAGTCGTAAGACGATGGCAAGCAGTTATGGGTAGTCCACGGGAAGACAAGGGATAGCTAAAGATCTACACCAATTAGCTAGCTTGGGGGTGCACCTTCTTGAATCTCTGGACGAAGGGATTATTGTGCAAAATGCTGCAGAATACTCATTAAGTAGAGGAAGTGAAAGAGAAGCAATACATAGATCCTATTCTATTACAGCTTAAGGAGAATGTACAACATGGTATGACAAAGGCATTTGAGCTTACGCAAGAGGGCTGTCACGCCCCAAGGCTACCCCCTAGGCGCAACATGGTGCTTAGTGTCATGAGTGATCCCAAGCTAACCCTGAGTCTGGCATATCATAAGCATACTAAAATATGACTAAGCGAGCGGAAACGTAACTGTAAAGTAATCAATAGTAAAAGAAACTTCAGGTGAGAATTTAACTGAACATCTATGGGAAACAACCTCACACAACTGAATACTGACTCTATTACTAAAATCCTCTAATGCTGATGAGCTGCTGGGACAAGTCCCCAGCTAACCCTAATAATACTAAAAATTAAATAATGAACTAACTGAGTTGAGAGCATAAAGAAACATCCTCGAACTATGAGGACTCACCACGAAAGCTGCTGAGTCTGGAAGTCGAGCTAAGCGCGGTCTGGATGCTGAGCACCTGAACCTACATCATGAAACGATGTAGCGCAAAAGTATGCATCAGTACTTTGAATGTACTGAGCATGCAGGATATGCAAGCTGATTATTTATATTTAAACATGCTAAAAATACTGAAAACATACTCCCAAGATACAATAGTACATAAAAACTAGAATGCAAGAGTAAACTGAAAACATACTGAAAAATTGAGTAAACACAACTATGGGCCTGAAGTACCTTACTGAAGGTAATACTGTGGAAGAGTTTATTTATCGACATAAACCACGTGAGCTAAACGTGGAGTCCGATGTATACACCTCATTGAGAGGACCCAATATACTTTGCCAGGGTATAAAGGCATGACTGTGGTGTGATAACTAAAACTGATGCCCAGAGGGGACTTATAAACCTACGGGGGCACGTAGTACTGGGACTTGAGGGTACGCTGTAGTCCAACTCGGTGCTAAACTCTACTCCTAAACTGAATACTAAAGCTCATTTTAACTGTAGTCTTGAATTCATGAAACTGAACTAAACTGATCTGAAGATGATTTCTGAGATAAACTGTGGACAGAAACTGACTAAATTCTGTTTAAAACTGAATGCTAGCACCCTAAGCTACATTCTTGAGAAAAGCCAATTCATGTGAAAATACTAAAATTTCATGCTAAGTTTCCCCTTTCAAATTTTCATCAGAATTCATGCAAACTCATTTAAATAAGTATAGAATTTGAGTAGAAATCACAAGAATTAAATGGGATAATGAATCTGCATAGTTGGGCAAGAACCCTAGTTTCATAAATCATGATAATCAAGAAAAAGGGATTGATGTTTTTGGCATAAGGGAAAACAAAACCCTGACTGAATACCCATATACTTGGTACTTGAAAATCCCTGTGAGAAATCTGAAGTTTACGCTTGGAGGAGAGAACCATAGGCTTGGAAATTGGAGAAACGCTCATTTTCTGCTTGGAATTGACTCGAGAGGAAACTGATTTGTTCTAGGTAGTTTTTGACTATATTACTAGGCCTAGATTAAGTAAAATGACGTAGTTTAAGTGCCCAACGCATAGGGGGAAATACCATTATGACCCTGACTTAAAAGTTATCGCATTGACTTCAAGGTAGGCTTCACGAGCCATACAGTGCTTCATGGCCCATAGAGTGGGTCGTGAAGCTTCAGCAGCCTGACAGTGTTCCACTAAAATGGGCATAACTTTTTACTCCAAACTTAAAATGGAGCAAACTTGGTGGCGTTGGAAATAGAACTTAAAGAGCTTTATAATTGGATAGGTCATGAGCCACCTAATTCATTTTGTGCTAAAATATATGATCATTTGAAATTGACCCTAAACTCAAAATCTGATGGATGACTTGTACGGACCACTACACAAACTGTACAAGGCACTATGGGTAATAGTTGACAGACTCACCAAATCAGCGTACTTCTTGCTGGTAAAGACTACTTATACAACTGAAGAATATACAAGGTAGTACATTAAAGAGATAGTTCAGCTACATGGAGTGCCAATCTCTATTATATCTGATAGGGGAGCTCAATTTACTACAAATTTTTGGAAGTCATTTCAGAAGAGTTTAGGAATGCGGTGAATTTAAGTACAACCTTTCACCCTAAAACAGATTGTCAGGCAGAACGTACAATTCAGACACTTGAGGACATGGTTCCAGCTTGTATATTAAACTTCAAGGGTAGCTGGGATGATCACCTGCCACTTATTGAATTTTGCTTATAATAATAGCTACCATTCTAGTATCAAAATGGCACCCTATGAAGCTTTATTTGGAAGAAAATATAGGTCACCAATCGACTGGTTTGAAATGGGTGAAACTGCCGTATTTTGGCCAGATCTTGTTCTTCAAGCTATAGAAAAAGTTAAGGTGATACAACAGTGGCTAGCAACAGCTCAAAGTCGACACAAGTCATATGCGGATGTTAGAAAGAGAGGACTGGAGTTTTCTATAGGGGATTGGGTGTTCTTGAAGGTGTCTCCAATGAAAGGGATAATGAGATTTGGTAAAAAAGGAAAGCTGATTCCACGCTACATAGGGCCATATAAGATTATTCGAAGAGTTGGCCAAGTAGCCTATGAGTTAGAGCTACCACAAGATCTTTGTCACGACCCAAGGTACCCCCTAGACGTGACATGGCGTACAAGACCCCGAAAGGCCTCATACAAGCCACTTAGCATACATACATACAAAATTATAAAGAGATTGAGTTCAAAACAAAATGTCATATCAAAGCTTTTTAAAGAAGATAGCGAAAGTCTACATCTCATGTCTTAAAGCCAGTCTAACATAGAAAAGTAAAGTTTGGAACGTAACCCAATACAAATCCGAAATGAAATAACATGAAAATAAGAACAACTAGGCTATGTCCTTGGATGGATGAGGACTCACCAAGTCTTCTATAAATCTTCTAGTAAGCTCTAACCACGAGTGGATGGGGAATCGCCAAGCCCTACATCAAAGAAGTTAATATAGGCAAGAGTATGCGTTAGTACAATCAAGTGCCAAGTATGATAGACACACACATAAATCATTTATGTCATGCAAAGAGGGGACAAATTCATAAACATGCAATGACCAAGTGAAATAATTATAAAGAGTAGAAAATCATAAATCATCATTTAAGGTTAATGCAAGCTAAACATCTTTACTTTTCTTGAAGAAAGCCTTTAAAGTCTCTTTAGTTCATTACTGTGGGAAGTAACCTTAACCGACATGTAAGACCATGTGAGCTATGAACATGGAATCCGGTGTCTAACCCCACACCGATAGGGCCATCCTACTTGCCAAGGTAGGACCCTGAACTTCTAGCTTACATGGATCCACTAGCTAATGTCTATCTAGACAATCATCCTATGGTGGCACATAGTTTATGGGACATGGGTGATAGCACTTGTCCACTCGGTGCTAAGCATAATTCCCACATATTAGACATAGTTCAATTATCATAAGTAGACATGGGTAGTCGTCTCTTGTCTATTATTAGTCATAAGTTCATTATTAGTAGACATGGGTGATCGCCGCTTGTCTACATTAGGGAACGTGGGTGATCGCCTCTTGTCCCTTCATTAGAATAGCTCCTTAAGAACACGGGTAATCGCCTCTTGTTCATTCAAATTCATAGTGTGAGTATTACGTGAGAAACCATTTCACAACTCAACAACAACATCAACATATCATAGCTTTGGCACTTCAATCTCAAAGCACCCTTGATTCATCATTAACTTCATAAGAAACATGCACGATTTCATAGGCTTCATTTTTACATAGTTCATCATGCTCAATATTTCATAAATCATAGAGTTAATATGGGTTCATAAGAGTTCAACTTAAATCATGCAATTCAATGAAATCTCATACTTAGAAGACCATAAACAAGGCAATTTGACCATATTTGAAGAAACCCACATAGTAGAGGAAAATCATACTTTTGATTTGTATATCATCAATTCCATAAAATCATCCTTAGTTCATTCATAATTCATGCATGGATTCATAGAGATTTCATAAAATTCCTCAATTCATATTTCAACCCACCAATCAAGTGTAGATTTCGAAATTAAGAAAAAATAGCATGGGTTCATCCAATTTCAACATCAAATCATATAAATCACTCTAATTTGTGCACTAAATTACTTTATTACGCTAATCCGTGCACTAGAAATCATAAAATCAACAATTGAAATCATAAATTGAAGAACCCATAAGAATTGATCAAAACCCTAATTCAATTTGGGGAAATTAATCCATGAGAATTGAAGAAAGTTAGGGACCCATTGGAGGAAAGGGCTCCAATGTGAATGCTAACATACCTCAACAAAGCCCACAAGAAATTGCTAAGAATTGATGACCTTCAATGGAATATCCTAGGCCTTCTTCTTCCTTGAGAATTGAGAGAACCTTTCTAGAGAGAGAAATATTTGAGAGAGGAGAATTTTGGGAATGGCTTAGAATGAGTAAAATTAGGCTTAGGAAGCTTATATAGGATCTGGGTTAAGGGTATAACCGACCTAGATTAGTAGTTAAACATTTAGAGAAAAAGACCACAAAGCCCTTAAATAATAATTGTCGGGGCCCATTGACGGTTGGGACATACGGTCCGTAAGTCTATCGACGGACCGTCCTGTCCTTCCGTCAATTGATTCAGAGATCTTAAGTTAGGCCTAAAATTTGTCTAAGTCTAGAGGGGATCTACGGGACCCATCTACGGACCGTCAATTAGACGACGACCCGTCCTGTTGTTCTATAGGTTCAAGTTCAGAAACTTGAAATCCAGAAGGTTTTACAGTGCCAACGATGGTTCCCACCTATGGCCCGTCATTCCACATACGGTCCGTAGGTAGCCTCCATAGTCACTGGTACCAGATTTTTGAAAAGCTAAAATTTCTTTCTTTGAAAACTTGGGGTGTTACAAGCTTTCAACAGTTCATCGGGTGTTTCACGTCTCAATGCTTTGAAAGTGCATAGGTGACCCATCTCGTATTACTCCTACTGAAGATGTACATGTTAGGGAGATCTCACCTATGAAGAAGTACTCATTGCTCTTCTGGATAGACAAGTTAAGAAGTTAAGAAATAAAGAGGTAGCTTCTGTAAAAGTACTATGGAGAAACCAACAAGTAGAAGAAGTTAATGGGAGGCGGAAGAAGCAATGAAATTGAAGTATCCTCATCTCTTTCAGGCCGGTGAGAAAGATGAAAATATTGAGTTGAGGCATTGACAAGTAAGTATAAGTCTTTATGTATTATGTGATTAATAGAAGTAAGTAACTTAGGCTTGAACTTGTTTGGGTTGGATAACCATGCTAACATTCGAGGACGAATGTTCTTAAGGGTGGAGGATGTAACACACCGCATTTTGCATATGCTAGTTCTAATCATATGATACTCGATATAACCTTATCATATAGGTGGGGGACCATGTTCTTATATGATTAGTGTTGGTTTAAACTAGCTAGGAAGGTGATGTAATGCCTTGCAGGTTCAGCATGTGTACTCGAAGTTAACCCCGACGGAAGTATTTAAACTCGAGATAGTAAGGTGGTAATTGAGCTTAAAGTTCAAAGTTAAGTGCTAAGTTAAAGAAAAAGAGTTTAATATTTAGAGAATTGAATAAAATAGTGAGTTGCTAGCTTGGCTTAATTAAGCAACTAGGTGCATCATCTACTTGAGCTATATGGATCTAGTTAAGGGGCCCAAGGTTAATGGATCAGATTTATGCTTATGTTAATGGACTCACTTGAGGCCCAAACTAAAAGAAAATGAAAATGGAAAAAAACCCAACAGTCAAATCTGCCAAGGCCCAATGTGGTTAAGCCCACTAAGAAAAGGCAAGTAGGTGCATCACCTAGTTTGACCTTTAGAGCAGCTTGATGTACATAGGCGCATCACCTACTTGACCAATTAGTGGCTGAAAATGGAGCTAAAAAGGGAGGTTCTAGAGGATTTTATTTTTGTGGTAAAAAAAACTCAATATAAGATAAATATTGGCTGGTATTTCCTCTCATTTTAACACACAAAAATTCAGGGTTAACTCCAGCTCTCTCTCTCCTTTTCTCTCAAGGCTTAAAATAGCAGTCATAAAATTCCTTCTAGGGTTCTTGAAGAAACCCTCATCTTTGCAAGACAAGGTAAGTGAAACCACTTCCCATGGATGTCTAGAAAAACATGTTATTTATGCTCAAATATAATTACAAAGGCAGAATATTTCCACAAGCTACTGCTCACTTTTCTTGGTTATTAAGAGACTTTTATCTTCTTCTTTGGTTTAAGTCAGAAGGGAAGTTGAAGTTCATGAAGAGTTCAAGTTAAAAGGAGAAGTTGAAGAAATTGAGGTAGGGTGGCTGCTCCATTTTTGTCCTCCTTATGTATGAGTTTGAGTAAAGAATTATAGGTGTGCTGTCAGTAAGAACTCAAGGGGTGGTGAGTTCAATATTTGGTTGCTATGATAAAGAATATTTGGGGTTGTTTTATGTGTATTGTTGTTGGGGGCAGATTGGGTAATTTGGGAAAGGATATATAAGGTTTGTATTGGATATAGAAGGAGGAGGTGGTGACAAACATTTGTTTAAGGGCTGTACGGGCTCATTGTCCGTCCAAGTTAGCTATTGTTTGGCGAGGCCCACAATGTGATAGCTGCTAATTTTAGTTTCATCATGACTTATATTGTAGATAACTACCCAAAAAGGGAGGCTGAATCGTGATAGTTGTATTGGTCAGAAAATAAGGTATGTAAGGCTATTCGATTCCATATTCCCTGGCATGAAATTTGAAATTTGTGATTACTATCAGAGAAGTGAATTTCCTAAGCTCTATTCCTAGTAAAGGAAATATAGTGGCAGCGTATGATCTCCAATATAGCTAACAATAATTTTCCCCTCTCCTTAGTATGTCGAGTTACTCAGTACATGTTCATTACTCTATATTTGTGTATTTTTGTGCTAGTATTGAAATGTATTCGCAACAACAAACATGGAAAATTCTCCTCTTAGTCAATTGAAGTCAATTGTCCCATTGAGGTTACAGAGCTCCTTATGTTATTGTTACTACCTTAAAGTTTTTATTCTCATGTCTCCTACTACTCGTCTGTAGCTCCAAATCTCAGAAACGATTATGACCACCAAAATAACAATCTGAAAGATTAAAGAAATTAAGAGAAGCAATCTGTGTATTTATGGGTGGCAGCCCAGGGGCAAAAGCCTAGCATGGGTTGATCCCAGTTGGTACCGAAGGGTGGCAGCTCAGGGGCGAAAGCCTAGCATGGGCCGATCCCAATTTATGTAATTATGAGGATAGCATCCCAGGGGTTCAAATGCCTAGCATGGGTCATCCTCTTCTACCGCTTATCAGCTGGTCATTTCTATCACATGCCTTACAAAGATTATAATGCACAAAAGTAAAGAAAAGAATGTAACATACATGATCACACAAGAGTAAGCAAAGGTGGTCTTCTATTATGATCTATGCACAGATATATATTGATACTTGATTTCATTTGAGCCCTTATTTTTCATATGCTATTGCCTCACATATTCAGTACATTTTTTCGTATTGACATCCTTCACGGGGATGCTGCATTTCATGCTGTAGGTACGGGTACTCCAGCTAGTAGACCTCTTTAGTAGGAGCACAGGTACTCAGCTGCTATTGGTGAAGCTCAAGGTTGATTCGGGGCTTGCCGAGTCTTTGGCACCTATTTTTTTATTGTATGATAGTTAAGGGTAGGGCGGGGCCTTGTCCCATCCTAAATTAAGGTTTTCTATCTTTTAGAGGCTTTGTAGATTAGTATATAGTTCAGTTGCATCTTGTCTCTTTACAGTTGTGGCCTCCACGGCCAAGCCTTTTAGTTTTGGGTCTACCTATGTTGGTTCTTATCGGTGCATCTTATATGAACTTGTCATAACTTTAACATTGTCATAGTTATACGCATAGTAAGCACATGTTATATGTTGGTTCTCTCGGGCCTTTAGGGCATCGGGTGCCTGATCGTCTTAGTGGGATTTGAGGCGTGACATTGCCCAAGCCAGACGAGTACGCAGGGCATGTCGACTTTATAGAGGACCTTAAATAACTCATATCCAATTATCCAGCCAGCTAACCACTTCGGGGGCCCTATCCCAGCCAGATGAGTGCATTAGCTATCATTCCCGGGGGCCCTACCCAGCAAGACAGAGTGTGCGGACGTATCAACTCCGTAGAGGATCTTAAATTCCAAAGCATTGTTGATTGACATCCACTACCAGTCACAACCCAAAGAAACCAACCTAGAAGCACCCAAACCAAGAAGATACTACGCCCCCGATAACGCATCGGCACCATAGAAAAGAGGAGAGAAGACAGAAGGATCGCAAATAATAAAAAGCCCAAACTAGGCTCAACTATCAGACCCAAGTCTACTATGCCAGTCTACAAGGACCTAGTACATCCGAATCGACGTCGGACAACCTGGTGCATGGGTCTAAGGCAACACTAGTCTATCCTAGACTAAGGCCAAAAATATAACTCAACATAAATAAACAGCCAACCAGATACTACGCATGCAACAACAAATAAACAGGTCAACATATAATTCACAAATATCCATAGATAAATAACCCCTCCAGTAGCATGGTTCTAACCCCGAAACAGCCTAAAAATCAACCCTAAAGCATGGTTTCTGAGAAGAAGAGAAAAAATATTAGCTACCCACCTGGATTCACACAAATCAGCATGCATTTACACATTCAAGCTCAATCTAAAGGAAAGGAGGCCGTAGCCCACATGAAGGCCGACCACGCGCGCTCCAAATCACTCTACCGGAGTTTTTCCCTTTCGAACAGCCTCGGATTGCTGCCACGCTAAAAAATAGAATCACAGCATCAACACGGTCATTTAGACACTAAAATCATCAAAATCGGAGACAAACCAAATTTTTGATTCAAAATCAAGAAATGTGGGACCCGCTCTAGATTTTTCTGAATTAACTCTGTGAAGAGGTCCCAAACCCTCTCCCGAGCTTCTATCCCAAATAGAACACCCCTCGGGGCTCGGATCAGCTCCATGTAACACAAACAAGAAATGCAAAACTTTACACAATTAGCTTAAGGTAGCAACTTACACCTCAAATTCACAAAAATTGAGGAACACCCAATCTGAGCCAAGACCCACACAGCCAACAAGATTCCGAGCACCTAGAACTTGGAATCACCGAAAACCAACTAAAGATGAGAGAGATATGAATTTTCTAACTTTCAAACAAATGAACCCGACCTCAACTTATATAAGTGCCAGGTGACATTGGCCTCCGCGAATGCACCCACGAGCCCCGATCACGGAGAAGGAGGTCCCAGAGATCCGTAAAGGTAGAGAATCTCACGTGAACGTAGAGAGAAAGCACCCAAGCCTCCACGAACACGGAGTCCCTCACGCGAACATGAAGAGCACTGCCACAGACCTCCGTGAACGCGGCCCCAGCCCCACGAACGCAGAGAAGAAAGACCCACACCTCCGTTAATGCGGAGAAGGAATGGGCCCGCAACTTCAGTTGTCTCCAATTGGGTGCTCGGGATTCGTTTGGAACCACGTGCATGAAAATGAGATAGCTACCCCATCAAATTCGACATTCCGGACTCAATGATGTAGTTGAAATTTCCATACGAGGTTGTATCGACAAAAAGTGGGTCCCACACATTTTAGCCAAATTCCACCGAGGGCCTCAGAATTAGATTGAAAGCCTTGAAAAGCACATAGATGGTCATTCTAGACCAAACTCGACATTCCGGAACTAACCACGCTGATGGAATTCTCATCCGAGTGCATTTACCAAGAATGTTGACTAAAGTCAAACTTATGCCAAATTTCAAAGGCTAAAGCGTCAAATGGCCCCAAAGTCACACCAAAAGCCACGGGACTCATGCCAACCATGCTTCTAGCCTAATTTGGCTGCTCTAAAGCTGATGGAAATGTCAAAATTCCCCTCTGAGGTCGTTTACCTGAGGTTATGATCGAAATCAACTTTTCAAGGTTTAAAAGCTCTAAAACAGGGAAACAGGCATAAAACCCAAACGAACGACTAGCTGACCGAACAGTCAGTGCCAGCATGTCATAAATTACTTGGGGTCACTACAGGAACACTCTAAATGACGGAAAGAAGGCATTAACACATAAATGACCTGGAGGGTCATTATATCAAGGCCTTAGAATATAAATCCTTTGAAATTCTTGGATCTTTCCTTTGAATTTCCCATATCTTTTTATTAGTTTCTGTTTCTTTTTTTTCTGTTATTGCTTCCGCACTCTAACATTCAACTCTATATTTGTGATCTCCGTAACCTCGTTGTTATCAAGTTGGGTAAGTGATTCATTGCTAGAGAAACCAGTAATGGGTCTACTTACAAACTCACGTTCACTACAATCAAGCTCCTAATGTGATTATTGGTTTAGGCCACAAAAAATACCCAAGAAAACTAAGAACATACAACCATAAGATAACAATAAATCAAATTATGAAACATATGCGAAATAGAAGAAAAAGCTTTCTCCTCTGACAGTAAGTAAACCAGCCATGAGATCACTATGACCGGATATATGAACTTTGTAGCTGAATGCATCACAATATCTACAAAAACATGGACAAGTAAGCTAACATCCGATGCATGTTATTGGAGAGTATTCCAGTTAGGGAAACAAAAAGTATTTGCAAAATACCTGCTCCGAGCACCAAAAATGGGACAGTACTGGGACATAATGTTGTTATCTACCAGCACAAGAGCCCCATGTGCATGAGCCATCTTTGCAATTTTCTATAATAAATCAGAAGAGACAAAAGTATGAGACAAAAAAAATCATCTTTTGAAGATCAATCTATTACTATCTATCAGCAACGGTAAAAGCTGAAAACTATACATGCATAATCTGCATACCCACATGAATATCACAAATTTGTTGATGAGGGTTGGTTGAACTTTCCAGCCAAACAAGCTTTGTCCATGTTTAATCATAGAAGCAACCTCTTCTAAGAAAGTGGTATCCACTCGCTTATACAAATAGGATGACAATCAAGATTCTAATAACCTAATTGAAAACAAAGTTACATCGATAAAAGAGATATCAACTTCACCCAAACCCGGCTTTTCAAGATAACCAAATTAGGCACTAAGACCACTCCTTTCCATTATAGATCATATGAAACGAAACAGATACAACAATCATGCATCATGTTGGCTTCACTCATTTTGTCTTTACAGTTTTCACATTGACTTTGAAAGTTTTATCAATCCATTTTGCCACTAGCCTCTTTATATATCTCCAGCTCTCTCGCGAAAATGACTGTAGAGCTTTTTTTTATCAGTATCTACAATTCTGAAAAAACTCATCATTTAAATTTTATATGGAATTTTTGAAGAAAAGTGTAGTGAAGGATCAACTATTTATATAAGTTACTACCATGTAATGTCTTGTTAACAGGTACTACCTCCTCTACATTGTTTTTAAATTCTTTGGCTGAATAAAAGCATAAATGACCCGTATAAATTAAAGAGACAAGCATGAAGCTCTAGTTCCCTCTGCCATAATTTTTTTCCAAAATGAGAACCTTGTAAATAAAACATGAAATAGTAATAATTGAATGAACATGTGATAGACTTAGAGAAAACTACCTTCAATAATTTCAGATTCATCGATTTTCTCTTCTTCTTCTAATTCGGTGCTAAGTCTACTCCCAACTGAATATGTAAAGCTAACAATGTAACTGATATACTGAGTAGCTCAAAATACTAACATGCTATCTGGGAATGCAACATAAATATACTGAAAGATATGGCATTCAAATTCTGGAGCATGATTTCTGACTGGTCTGTCTAGAAAGTATAATTCATGAAATACTTATAATTAATACAAGCTAGGGTTCTGAGTTCTATACATGGGACTATGCAAATTTTCCCAAGAAACATGCTATTTAGATCGTGGAAACTATAGCAGCTAAAATCACAATGAATCTCCAAGGTTTTGGAAACCCTAGGTTTGAACAATTTATAGAAACTAAAGAACTGACTAAATTATAGGGACCTAAGGGGTGAAAGAAACCCACTAGTGAAATCCCACATAGCTGGTGACGAAAACTATGGAGAAATCCTTTGGATTTCGGGGCTAAACTTCGAAGAACACCTCTGCTTGTTCTTGGGAGAAACTGTCACCTCTGTCTCTTCTTTTCTTTCTAAGTTAGATGATTTTTTAGAATGAGGGTTCTGACTAGGTTATTAGGCTGACTGAGTAAAACGATGTAGTTTAGGCATCAAATGACGTAGTTTAAGTGTCCAATGCATAGGGGAAAACACCAATACGACCCTGACTTAAAAGCTGACGTATTGACTTCAACACAGGCTTCACGGGCCGTTTAACGTACCACGACCCGTCTAATGGGTCGTGAAGATTCATTAGCATGACAGGGTTTCACTAAAATGGGCATAACTTTTTACTCCGGGCTCGCAATTAGGCAAACTTGGCGTTGGAAAGAGGATTCAAAGACATTTAATTTGATAGGTCATAGGCCACCTAATTCATTTTGTGCTGAGAGATATGATCATTTTAAGTTGATCCAAAACTCAAAATCTTACAAGCCTCTTTCACAAGCCACTTCACGGCTCGTGTGAAGCTCCACGGGCCGTTTAAGTGACCGTGGTTCTTCACAGACGCTTGGGAGTAATGTGACCTTTCTTCACGGGCCACTCCACAGCTCGTGTAAAGTTCCACGGGCCATTTAGGTGATTGTGGTTCTTCACAGTAGCCCGGTGATTCTGTGTCCCCTTTACGGGCCACTCCACGGCTCGTGTAAAGCTCCACGGACTGTCTAATGGTCCTTGGTCTTTCACCATTTGCTAGGTGTACAACCACGAGCAGGGTGACGGGTTGTGGTCCTCTTCACGGCCCGTGGACCCCTCCGTGGTTTTGCCCTTCTCTCTTTTTCATTCCTTTTCTCAAAATCTGAGGTATTACAAAAAATTTAACTACACTAAAACACCTTTAAAAGAGAAACCAAGCTACACAAAATCGATTAATTTATACTATGAAGAATCAAATTGGGTGAACACAAATCAGAATATCCTTCTCACCTATCAGAAATGAATTCTGTGCCATACTCATTGGCTGGAATAAAATGTTAAATGAAACTAATGAATCACATGAAAAGAATATTATAACAGAGTAAAACATAACGTAGAGAAACCAGTGTAAATGATAGAAGTGTCAAAACTTCGTCATAAATGGAGAACAAATAAGCAAGGGAAACTCACATAGTTTCACTTATGCAAAATTATAAGGAGAATGACTCTCTCAAGCCCTTTAAGAATGAAATATCTATGAATAGACCCAAAAAATATTTCTGAGTTACAAAAATATGACAGATTCTTCACAAGTTTTATAATTCCTAATGGAAAAAGGCAGGACTCCCAAAACTAGCACAGAAAAGGAGATGAATAGAGTGGGGATAAAGAGATCGATCATTAGAATTTCTGCTCACCCATTTATGATGGCTCTTCCTTGTAAGCAATTAACTTTTTGGAGTCATTAGCAGCTCGCAAGTGACATAGCTTTGACTAAAAGAGGGAAAATGAACAAATAAAGGCCATACAAGCATTAACAATAGTATTGCCATTAAAAAGGAAAAAAGGAGGCAACACATTTCGTATTGGTGGTTCTACGATTGAGCGCTTACTTAAAACCTTTGTGTCCTTCAAACATATAGCTGATTCATGAGATACAAATCTAAAATATATGGTTTTGAACTAAGCTAGATAGTTAAGTAAAAACCAAGAAGCTCTTATTTCAAGACACACCACAGATCAATTTCCCTTTCTCAATTAAGCACAAAGGTAATGGCTTCGGTTGGTACTAACAAATAGTCTACATGTAAACTTTTCACAAAAGAAATCCTCTCATTCTCATGAAACATTTTCAAAAACAAAGAATCATTTATGTGACAACATGTCAAACTCAAGAAGTGACTCAACTCATTAGCTCTTTCACATGCTTACTTGATTCACTTATGAATTTTCAAAATCACCACTTTTTCAACTTACATGCCCTCACAAGAAAGAAGTGTCCAAAAACCACACCCACATATAAGCAAGACAAGGGACACACATGCAACACTCATACTCACAAAGAATCATCTCATGCACACAAATGTCACACCATAAGCTTGCACATATTTTCAATCAACATTGACTCAACTCCTTTTGGTTAGAAATCTTAAAGGACTTTGTTAAGCTTGTAATATAGGCTTAGGGAAGGTTAGGATATCATTTAGGTATAAGTGACTACACCACCCTCCTTGAACACTACAAAACAACTCATCATTTCCAACTTTCTCAACTTTTCTTCGCTTTTCAAATCCATGCACATTCCACACTATTTTTCATTTTTCTTTTCTTTTTTCCACTCTAGATGCCCCACATGCAACCATTTTTAACTTTTGGAGGATTCAAGTCTCATTTAGTCATTTTCTTTCTTTCTTTTTTCAAAACTTTTTCTTTCTTTAAGACTTTTCCATCCATCCCTCATCACTGGACATTGTCAATCCAAATCTTATTATCAAAACAAAAACAAAGAAGCTACAAACTACAAATCAAAAACTAAAATAAACCAATCCAACACAATATCAACAGAAACATCCACAATATTAAAGCCCACAAGGGCACACCAATCCATAACAAAGAAAGAAAAGTACGCCTGACAAGGGCACAATCACAATATGAAGAAAAAATCAACAAAATGAGTACAAGAGAGGCACCCCCAACTAAAAATGAGATTGTGTACTTACAGTCCAAATATCAAAAGAGAATACGAGGGACTACCAAAGCAAAATAATATTTGCACGTTTACTATAATCAACAAGGAAAAGATTGAGAAGGCAAATGTCACTAGGAAGTAGTTTGATAGGAAAAAATGATCTTATAAAATAGTAATTGAGCATAAGATAAAACTAACCAAAACTGACTATAATGCTGAAGTACTGGGTAGCCTCAAGAACATGCATAAAGAGTGCCAAAGAAATTGTCTGAAAACTAAGCACCGATCCTGCACTCATAGCCTGCATATTGATCAACATTTAAACAGTAAGTTTCAAGGGAGAGCTTCATGGTGGCAGGATACAGACAACCATAGAGCCTTAGTTCAAATTCCCAAAAAGACCACTTGTTTGACTACATGAGAAAAGTGCAAAGACCTCCCTGGATGGTCAAGAAGACCGGCATAATTGACCTTCCTCACTCGAGGATGGGAAGATAAATATTCAGCAATTTTTTGTGTATTCTCCTGCAAGATATTGAAATTATTTAGTTAGAACACTGTGATGTGCTAGAATTTTACGAACCACCCTAACTTCTCTACACAATATAAAGATGAAGATGCAGCAGTATGCATGCCATAATCATGAAAGTCTAGAGGGTCAAGAATAATAGATTAACAAAGGTGCATAAAGGCATATATGTTTTTAGAACGAGTGGTGGGACAACTAATTTCACCACCAAAAAAAGAAAATAAAATTAAACCTGTTGTTTTTCAATGCGAAGAGCAATTGTTTTGATTCCTCTCAAACAAAGCCTACAATCAAATGGCGCTAACCCTCCACCTTCAGCATTTTGTAGGAAGTACACCTCCTTCGCCAAGTTGGTTAAGTAGGAAAATTTATAAGCAACTTATCATAAGGACACTTGAGATGTTCAAAGAGAAGCAAGGCATCAGATATCATTTACGTTAAATACGCTATACATAACTAACAAAAGATTTCCAAATATAGACTTGTCAATGAACTGATTTCTTAAATTTTACTTAACTTTATCAAGTATCAACAACAACAAAAAGAATTCCTAAATTTCATGGTCAATAATAAGGGCAGCCAGTGCATTTAGGAAAAGAATTTCAGTGTCACGAAGTATAGCACATATTTGTGCATTGCAGGGTCCATAGAGTGCTGCATAGGGAGGACTTCTTTACACACCTTAAGCCATATGGAAGGGATCCATTTTTGACTTTCATACAACCCTGAGTAAGTATACTAAGATTGTGTGAAGGCTCATCCTCGGGCCTCAATGAAGGTCCTTATTCAAAGTAAAGAATTATGGGAGTTGCACACTATCGTCCTTTACATCCTTTTAATCTAGTCCAAAGAAAATATAAATCTTATTTTTAAAGAACCAGAAGAGGAAAAGGAAGCATGATATCAGCATTTGCTACCTATTGTTTAAGAGTTCTAGAGATTCACTATGAGTTGGGTAAGTGATTCATTGCTAGAGAAACCAGTAATGGGTCTACTTACAAACTCACGTTCAGTACAGCCAAGCTCCTAATGTGATTATTGGTTTAGGCCACAAAAAAGACCCAAGAAAACTAAGAATATACAACCATAAGATAACAATAAATCATATTATGAAACGTATGCGAAATAGAGAAAAAACCTATCTCCTCTGACAGCAAGTACACCAGCCATGAGATCACTATGACCGGATATGAACTTAGTAGCTGAATGCAACACAATATCTACAAAACCATGGACAAGTAAGCTAGCATCTGATGCATGTTATTGGAGAGTATTCCAGTTAGTAGAACAAAAATTATTTGCAAAATTCCTGCTCCAAGCTCCAAAGAATGGGACAGTACTGGGGACATAATGTTGTTATCTACTAGAACAAGATCCCCATGTGCATGAGCCATCTTGGCAATTTTCTCTAATAAATCAGAAGAGACAACAGTATGAGACAAAAAAAATCATCATCTTTTGAAGATCAATCTATTACTATCTATCAGCAACAGTAAAAGTTGACAACTATACATGCATAATCTACATACCCACACAAATATCACAAATTTGTTGATGAGGGTTGATTGGACTTTCCAAGAAAACAAGCTTTGTCCATGGTATAATCACAGAAGCAACCTCTTCTAAGTAAGTGGTATCCACTCGCATGTACAAATAGGATGACAATCAAGATTCTAATAACCTAATTGAAAACAAAGTTACATCGATAAAAGAGATACCAACTTCACCCAATCCCGGCTTTTCAAGATAACCAAATCAGGCACTAAGCCCACTCCTTTCCATTATAGATCATATGAAACGGAATAGATACAAAATCCTACATCATGTTGGCTTCACTCATTTTGTCTTTACAGTTTGCACATTGACTTTGAAAGTTTTATCGATCCATTTCGCCACTAGCCTCTTTATATATCTCCAGCTCTCTCCCCAAAATGACTTTAGAGCTTTTTTTTTTAATCAATATCTACTCTTAAATGTACAATTCTGAAAAAACCCATCATTTAAATTTTTTTTGGATTTTTTAAAGAAAAGTTGTAGTGAAGGATCAACTATTTATATAAGTTACTACCTCGTAATGTCTTGTTAACAACTACTACCTTCTCTACGTTGTTTTTAAATTCTTTGGCTGAATAAAAGCATAAATGACCCGTATATATTAAAGAGACAAGCATGAAGCTCTAGTTCCCTCCGCCATAATTTTTTCAAAATGAGAACCTTGTAAATAAAACATGAAATAGTAATAATTGAATGAACAGGCAATAGACTTGGAGAAAACTACCTTTAGTAATTTCAGATTCGTCGATTTCCTCTTCTTCTTTTTTCAGTCACCGTGATGCTCTCCAAGCTCTCCACTTTCTGTTGATGGCTTTTAGTATTTTTGGCAGTAAGTTCTTGTTCCTTCCTCTTAATGTCGAATTTATTCAACTTTTCTTCAGACTCCTCAATGCATGATTTGAGTTCAGGTTTAGCAAACTTCTTCCCCTAAATGAAGACATTCAAACAGGCAGATAAAGCTTTAACACAGTGCAATGAATTCCCAATAACTACCGTAAACTAGTCCAAGCCTTGTGATGCCACAACCAATCTTACCTTATTGGTAATAGTTCAAAAATTATCCATCACGGAGTCTTCAGATAAGGCATATTCATAAGTCTTAAACAACTCTTTCAGCTTTCTCATGCTCTTATCAGTGTACGATAGCAATCTATGAAGGTTTTGGGAAAGTCAGGACATTAGGACATGAAACATGGTTCATTTAAAACACGTTTGGACTTTTCAAATGGGGCTTACATGCATGGTAGCGTGTAACTCCTCTAATGGAGAGGTAAGGAATGTATAAGATGTAACGATAGCCTGGTCATTCGTTTGGTTGTTGTGCATGTTTTTCTGTTTTGGAGTTCTTGGACCTTGAAAAGTTCATTTCAGTCTTAACTTCAGGTAACCGACCTCAAATGGGAATTTTGACGGTTCTATTAGCTCTGAAGAGGCTAAATTAGGCTAGAAGCATGGTTGGCCTTAGCCCCGAGCCTTCCGGTGTAATTTTGGGGCCAGTTATCTCTTTTAGCCTTCGAAATTTGTCGTAATGTTGACTTTGGTCAACATTCTTGCAAAATGCGCTCAGATAAAAATTTCGTCAGCACGGTTAGTTTCGAAATGCTGAGTCTGCTCTAGAATGACCCTTCGAGAACTTTCGGGAGCTTTCGATCAAATTCCGAGGCCCTCGATAGATTTTGGCTAAAATGACCCTTTGTGTGTGGGACCCACTTTGTTTCGAAACTACCTCGTATGGAAATTTTGACTGCACCGTTGAGTCCAGAACGTCAAATTTGAGGGGGTAGCATATCTTATTTGCGTGCACGGGGTTCCGAACGAATTCCGAGCACCTCGTCGGAGTTTTTGAATTGTCCAAAACTCACCTGGTGCACAGCTGAAATCTGCAGACACATCTCCTCTTCGTGTTTGCAGGATAGGCTCCGCGTTCGTGGAGGTGTAAGTGTGTCCTACTCCGCGATCGTGGGCCAGAGGCTGCGTTCGCCGAGGTTTGAGGCTTTGTTCTCTGTGTTCGCGGAGGTCTCTGAGGTTGGGTGACCTTCTTCTCTGCGTTCACAGGCCTGGGGCTGCGTCGCAGAGCTTTAGTATTTATCCCTTCGCGTTCGCGGAGATCAGCGGGGTGTAGTGGTTATATACATGAGGTCGAGTTCATTTGGATTGAAAGTTGTAAATTTCATATCTCCCTCATCTTTTATAGGTTTTCGTCGATTCGAAGTCCCAGGTACTCGAAAACTCATTGGCTTTGTGGATTAGTTGTAAGATTGCGTTGGGTGTACCTCGATATCCATGAATTCGAGCCGTAAGTTGCTATCCTAGGCCTAAATTTGTAAAGTTTTGTATTTCTTGTTGTTGGTTGCATGGAGCTGATCTGAGCCCCGATGGGTGTTTCCTTTTGAAATACAAGTTTGGGGGGTGGGGATTTTGAACCTCTTCACGGAGTCAATTCCAGAAAATCCGGAGCGGATCCCACATTTCCCGATCTTGACTACGAAATTGGTCTGTCTCCGATTTTGATGATTTTAGTGTCTAACGACCGTATTGACGATGTGACTCTATTTTTGACAGCATAGCAGCACTCTGAGGCCGTTCGAAAGGGAAAAGCTCTGGGAGAGTGACTTGGAGCATGCGTGGTCGGCCTTCTGGTAGGTGACGGCTTCCCTTCTTCCTAGATTGAGCTTGAATGCGTAAATGCTTGTCGATTTGTGTGAATCTGGGGTGGGTAGCTAGTATTTCTGTTCTTTTTCTCTGATTTTTTTATTTAGGGTTTATTTTTGGACTGTTCGGGGCTAGTATCATGCTTTAGTATGGGTTGTTGACCTTGGGGTGTTGATGATTTGTTTGTGGATTATCTATTGGGTGGTTATCTGTTGTTGCATGCGAGGGTTCGGGTTATTTTCTTTTGTTATGTTGGTTGCTTGTGCTTTTCTGCTTTAGAATAGGTTAGGATAGTATTGCCTTAGTCCCATGCACCCGTTTACTTTAGTATGTATCCGATGTCAATTCGGATGGACTAGGTCCTTGTAGACTGGAATAACAGACTTGGGTCTGATGGCATGAGCCTTAGTTTAGGCGAACTCGTGGCTTTTCAGATCTTCTACCCTTTCTCATCCTATCTCTGCGGTTCTGGGGTGCTGCGGGAAAATTTTGCTATTGCGCCGATTGAAGGTTAGGTTGTGCTAGGCTGAGAGAGCCTTCTGTGGATATCCTTGTGGGGGCGGCGTCCCTCGGTGTCTTGTCTTGTTATGAGTTTGTTGGAGGTGGCTATTATTCAGTCCGAGGCTGATGTTACACAGTTAGAGTCCGTTATTTCCAGCTCGAGATTGTTGAGTTGTGGAGTATTTCCAGTCCGAGGTTGACGTTACATGGTTAGAGTCCGTTATTTCCTACTTGAGACTGATGGTTTGGGTTTGAGGCCAAAGTTCTATCTTTATTAGGTTCGAGGCCCATGGGTTTTAAGGCTTCTAGGGTTAGGTTCCCTTATTTTCGTAGTTGTAGTTTTTCTGTGTACCCGTCAGGCTTATGGGGGGTTCGTTCGGGTTTTTGTTGGTCTATGTTGGAGTGTGCCTAGTGAGTCTTATCGGAGGCCCAGCTGGGTTTTGTTCTGATATTCTTAGATTCACTTTTCGCTTATTCTTTTCCTGCTCAGTTGACCTTGTTCGTGTTTGATTCTATCCTTTCTATCTGTTTTTACCTTTCTTGCTCAGTCGGCCTATGATGCCTACTGGGTATCTGTTGCTTGGTACTTATGCTACACTCTGCATCTGTTTTCGAGCCTGCAGTTGTCTGTTCAGGAGACGAGGGTGAGCACATGGCGTTCTGAGATTACTTGTCTCCTTCTGTATTTATATTTTGGCTTGTCTTTTGTTTTCGAGATAGTTTGTTTCTGTAATCCACTTTTGGGACTTGTACTCTTGTAGTAGTTCTGTACTCATGACTTCCAGTTTCGAGGAGGGTTCAGTTATGTATATAGTGTTGCTTTCGCTTCTGCTTATCTTGTGTGTTCCTTGTTTATGTTTCCGCTTAGTTGAGGTTAGTTTGCACCCTCAGTCCCATTACTGTTAAGTTCCGAAATAGGGTCTTGGCTGGCCTACTGGTGGGTTGGTAGGCGCCATCATGACTCGAGAAATCGGGTCATGACAGATAAACTCAGAATTTAAATCAAATTTCATGCTACCAAGTCTTTGTTTTCTACCTTCTGCACATAAAGTTAACCAAATAAAGCAACTAAGTTAATTATGGTGAAAATATCTGTTTGAACTCTACCAGCCAAATAACCTGCTATAATCTTCTTGACCTTTAAAACACACAGAAAAAATAAAGTCATAAGATAAATCTCATAATAGTGTTAATTAAGCACACAAATCAAAGATTATGAGGCTAGTAAATCTATTGAAATAAAAAGTACCTGCACTTTTTCACAATCCCAAATTGATAATTCTTCCATCCATAGCCACATTAGCAGGAATATAATGTTGTGAAAAATACCCAAATAGATCACTACTTCTGCAACACCAACATATATAGAAGAAAAAAAAAGCAAGCGAGAACTTGTATCTTCTTAAAATGTAACAATAACTACAACAAGATAAGACGATAATCAAAGTATAGGAAACGTCAAATAGTAAAAGAAAATCAAATAATAAGAAACTACAAAGTAGTATTATGATTACTGGTACAGAAGAATAAGTGAGACAACATTCAACTACCTAACTAATCTTTTATCCTGATTCGAGTCCTCCATAATATGTTATCTAAGTCCATAATGCTTGGTTAGGTGAAAGTATGCCATGTCTTATTTAACGTGTCAAAAGACAAAAGAATATGAACTATTGAATCAGAAAGTATGAAATGGAAGCAAAAGGAAAGACGACAAACACATTACCTTAGTTGAAACTGCTACAACATCAAACCCAGTGATCACAATTCAGAGTCCTTAACACTAGTCTCAATTGGGTGTCAAAATTTGACAATACAGCCAGCTTTATTCCTGTCGTTTGAAGGGTCTGGAGTACCTTCTCAGCTTCTAAATTAGAAAGATACCAAGCCTATTGAAGAATGACAAACGAAAAGTTAAATTATTGAGTTTCTTCTTATTACTGTAGATGTTCTGTTGTCAACTCGAAGAATAAACCAATTTCCTGTAAACAGAAATGGTAATTCAAAACTAAGAGAACCTTTTCAATGGTTACTGAGTGTCAGAACAACCAGCCGAATTGAGATACATAGAGCAGAAATAAGAACTTATAACTTGAAATCTAATTATAAGTAGTGGTATTAGGAAAGAAATATTTCAGGAATAACCAACCAAAATGTATTGCAGCTACATTCCTATTAAAACTAACAGTCCCCCAACTCACGATGTTAAGAATATCTTTTAACCTGATCACCTACAAAACCTGTTAACCTTTTTGATCCGTATTTTACCTGTGCACACCTAATAATTTCCCCTTTTTGGCCTAGTTGTCATCCACCGTGGCATCTGGCATGGACTTAGGCTCCATGTCATTCACATCATGTAGATTCTATCCAAAATCATTAACTGGTTAACAATGGACTTGCACGGACAATTTTATATGGAACAAGAAATATGGAGATGATATGATTGAAATAGTTACCAGCAAAACATTATAATATCATCTAATCATAGTCCCATAATTTCATAAAAAACCTAGAGAAATCTCACCCAATATGATGTGTATATATATATATATATATTGAGATGAAATGGGGCAGCAAGATTACCTAAATTTTTGCAAATTTAGACCTTGACTTGCAGTGTAACACCCAAATTTTTTTAAGTTAAGATCCGAACCATTCTTGAATTTTGTATAAAGTTGTACCGAGTGATTCTTAATTGTTCTTAGATTCTAAGGTCAATTCATTAGTGTGGAAATGATTTTGGATATCAATTTTGGTTACTAGAATCCCCTAGCACAAAGTTGAGTTGAAAGCCTCCCCACTGAGTAAGTTTTGACCTAAGGTTCTACTTAGGTCAACTTCAAATGATCATATCTCTCAGCACATAATGAGTTAGGTGGTCCATGAGTAATCAAAATCAAAGGTCTTTGAGTCCTCTTTCCAACGCCACCAAGTTTGCTAAAGTTTGAGCTTGGAATAAAAAGCTATGCCCGTTTGAGTGAAGCCTCTCTATTTAAGGCACTTCATTCGTTTTAGAAAAGGGTATTTTGGTCTTTTTCCTTTTTACCACTAGGATTAGCACGTTTTTCCTGACCCAATTAAGGGTCTAATCAGATTCTAAATCACCCATTCATGTTCCTAAACACTTAGGGTGTTAGAGCGAGGTTTCAAGAAGAGAAAAAGGGCAAAGTTCAAGCATTCTTCAAGAAATGTGGTTTTGACCAAGAACATCATTCTTTCCAGGTATGTATGGCTTCCCATAGTGATGGAATTGTTCTTCCTCACGCTAAACATGTAATTCTTTCATTAATGAGTCCATATAATTGTTTATGTAAACACTCTTGAAGAGTTCTTGAGTTTTAAGCATCATTCTTTATCAATAGAGGTTTTGAGTTCTTGAGGTGAGGGTTTTGCGAATGAGTGGTGTTTCTTGATAGAATTTTAGTGCGATTTTGATAATTTTGTGCTGGGTTTGTGAATCAAAGAGATTTTGGAAGAAACCAATTGATTCTAGATGAGTTAGGACCTGAAATTTAGCAAGAAAATTTGTCAGATTTCTGGGTAGGGGGCTGGCGTACATGCCACTATAGCCCCAGAACTACTGCTCAGTGGTTTGGGACCTGGCATGACACACAAACAGTATGCCCCAAACTCTGGTCAGTAGTTTGGGGCCTAGCGGCGGTAATCCTCCGAAGTTGTATCGATAAAATATAACAAAATTTATAAGGAAGATTAATAAAGAAGCAGTATTTAAAAACTTACAAGTTTTTATTTATATGAACACTGAGAATACAAGCAGAAACATGAGAGAAGAGAGGTTTTCAGTTTATTGGAAAATTAACTGATGCCCCTAAAGGTTTATAGAAGTTCCTTTTATAGAGTAAGGAATCTTTCATTACATTATTTGATTTGAGGTGAGGGTCCCTTACTTTTCTTAAAGTTGAGACAAAGCATGTGATTCCTTTTAGGAATAGTAAAATACCCCTTTAATAAAGTAATTCCGGCCTTTGGCCTCTACGTTATCCAAGAGTCATTTCCCTATTCATAATTAGGGTCCACATAACATTGTGCGATTCCTTTCAGGTCACACATGTCCCCATTGCTGCTTCCTTCTGATGAAGCTGCATCGTTCATTAACTGCATACTTTGCATTTCACTGTATTCTTCAAGATTATCCATGGCTTTCTTAAGTTTAGCCTTTAACTCTACCTTTGACAATTTTGTTGAAGGAGGTGTACTGCTAGTACCTGGGTTAACATTTGATGGCTTGACTCCAACTGGTTTAGGAGTCCATCCTTTAATCATTATCTCTTTAGATAAGTAACGAATCCTATCAATATCTACCTTGGTGAAATTCCAAGAGATAATAAAAGAAATCCTTTTCTGGATAAAGAATTTACATAATTTAATATGTTCAGTAAGAGTAGAAATCTCTTCTTTGTTTTGAAATTCGTTGAACCTAACATGAAACTGTTGGGGAAGGATTTGTAAGTTTCCTCCAAAAATGTTCCACCATTCGTAGAACCATCTAGGAATGACTGCTTTTATTACCTTAGGGCAATACTTGACAAACCATGTGTGCCTTGGTCTCAAATATATAAAATTGAACCAAGCTGCTTTGTAATCATGCCAATTATAGGTTTGAGGCCTATGTGGCATAGAGAGTGCTATCGGAGTATGCAAATGATCAGTAAACCATTCAAATGGAGATAAAATTTTCTTAATCGTAAATCGAGAATATTTAATAAACTCTGGATTCTGAATATCTCTATTGTGTTCTATCTCTATAGATTCTGTATCTATAAGGATAGCTTCATAGAATTTCCTGGTCTTGTAAGAAAGTCTGCATCCACAAAATTGTTATCTATGTAACAAGGTTTTATAAGATTTTCTATTCCAAAGCTTTCATAGTCTTTGTCAATAGCTAAAAGAGGTAACATCTGAGTTGTTACAAAATCAAAATTTTCTTCCTTGGGAGGAACAATCTGTTTTGGTAGAGGTAAATCTGGTTTTACCGCTTGAGCGAAGGATACTGGAGCCTTCATACATAGCTATCCTTGGTTTGTACCGAAGAACTAGATGCTTCAGGAGCAAATGGTTTAATTGGTCTTAAGTGGATTAGTTTGGTCGGAGTAGGAGGAGTTGGTGCTGGCAGTTTAGGATAATCTGCTAGCAATGTGAATTTGTTATCAAAAACCGGTGTTTGTAAAGTTTTTGCCGATGTTAGAGGGGGAAGAACAAATGGTCTAGCCAATTGTTTTCATTCTTTAGAAGGGTTGTTAGGCTTGAATGGCCTCATTTTTTCCCTGTAAAAATTCTCTTGTTAGAAAATCAGGTAAAGAATTATTTTCTCCTTTTATAAAATCAATTTGAAAATCAAAGCTAGATAGTAGAGCTTGCCATCTAGCAAATATTTGTTTTGAAACCAAAATTTTTACATCTTTTTGTAAAATTTCTTTGGCAGATTTACAATCAACTCTTAATAAAAATTCTTTGTTAATTAAATCATCTTGAAACTTTGTGATACATAGCACTATAGACAAGATTTTGTTTTTAATAGTTGAATAACTTTTTTGAGCAGAATTCCAGATTCCTGAAGTAAAACGAACTAGTTGTTCAGGGGATTCTATAGAACTTATTTGTTTTAAGATACCTCCATATCTTATATCAGAAGCATCTGTCTCAACAATCATAAAGTCATTAGGATTTGGTATTCCTAAACAAGGGAGACTTTGAATAAGTTTTTTGATTGAAATAACTGCTTGGGTTTGTTCATGACTCCAAGGTATGGGATTTTTTCTAAGCCTTTTATACAAAGGTTCACAAACCTATCTGACTTTAGGAATAAAATCAGCTACATAATTGAGACTACCTAAAAACCTCTGTAATTGGGTTTTATCTATAATTTCATTAGGAAATTTAGAAGAGAACTCAATGGCTCTACAAATAGGTTTGTAACTACCTTGATACAAGTCATGACCCAAGAACCTGATAGAAGTTTGAAAAAGCTTTATTTTGTTAGCACTTACTACTAAGCCATTGGTTTTAACAATCTTGAAGAAAGTATTAAGATGTTTAAAATGCGAATCAATATCTTCAGAAAAAATAAGCACATCATCAATGTAAACAATAGACATATAACTATAGTTATTTAAAATGCTATTCATAATATTTTGGAATTCAGAAGGAGCATTTTTAAGCCCAAAAGGCATCACATTCCATTCATATTGTCCAAATGGAACATTGAAAGCAGTTTTATATTTATCTTTATCAGCAATTTGAATTTGCCAAAAACCTGATTACATATCAAACTTACTATAGATTTTTGCCTTATAAGTTCTTTTTAGCAAATCTCTTTTGTTAGGTATCGGGTACCTGATCCATTTTAAAACAGAATTAAGAGGCTTGTAATTTATAACAAGTCTAGGTACTCCTC
Source organism: Solanum appendiculatum (assembly GCA_018342035.1). Lineage (NCBI taxonomy): Eukaryota > Viridiplantae > Streptophyta > Magnoliopsida > Solanales > Solanaceae > Solanum > Solanum appendiculatum. Next base: position 153,664 of record JAGDQO010000293.1, read on the forward strand.
TTTCTTTTTCTGCACTGTTGTTAACATAAAAAGCAGAGCAACTCCAAGGAGATTTAGAAAATCTAATAATTTTATTTTTCAATAAATTATCTATTTCTTTTTTACAAAATTCCATCATTTCATGATTCATTTGAATGGACCTTGCCTTGGTGGTAATGGCATGTTCATTAAATCCTTCAATGTATGGTAATTCAACAACATGCTTTTTTCTTTCCCAAAAAGCATTAGGAAAATCAGAGCAAATTTCATTTTCAAATTTTTTATGAAGACTAGTTATTTTAGCAACCATCTCCGGGGTTTTTAAAATATGCTCAATTTTTTTAATTTTTATTTCATCTTTTAAAAAGGTGACATGCTGAGATAGGGTATTAATTCGAAAAATAGTTTTTTCTCTAATAAAATTACTTTCTTCTTGAGAAAGAGTTTTGACAAAAGGAAAATGTAATTCTTTTTCAAGAATAGAGGTAGTAATTCCATCTAGATTGGTGACAAAAGTCTTTATCTGAGTGATAAATGGAATACCCAAAATGATATCTTCATTAATATCTTCAGTAATAATAAAATCATTTGTCAAACAAATGTTGTTGTTACAAATATGAGCTTTGGAGAGTTTATAATTGATTTTAAGCAATTCTCCAGTAGCATAATATAATTTAGAAGAACTTTTTTCCAAATACTTAGTTGGAACAATACCTTTAACTATGCAGTTTCTATCTGCACCACTGTTAAGCAAAGCAATTTTGTTAATAACAAAATCTTTATTCACAACAATTTTAATAGGAATATGATGGCTTTGCGGCCTGATTGAAGAAATAACTGTGATACCTGGACTGGAAGTAGTCGCAATATCAGAAGTAGGTTCAACAGAGTGATCAATATTAAAAGGAGGGTAATCCAATTTATCCTTTTCCATATTGTTTTCATTCTCTGTTTCAAGGTCTTGATCAGCTATTTCTTTGAGGATTTTATCAGCAATGACATCAGTCTCAACTTTTCCAAGTCTAAACTTAATGTCTTTGATTTCCTCTTTGAGGGTTTTGACTTCTCGATGAAGATCAGAAATAGTAGGTTCTGTATTGCTTTAGAACCTATTCATGATCTGTTTCATACTGAAAGGTTCAACTATAGTACGAGCTTTAGGTTTTTCCTTTTGGTTGAGAATGAGATTCTTAAGTTCTACAAGGTATTTTTTCCTTTATTCATCATTATCAATATATTGGATAATGTCAAAGAGAGTTTCTTTAGAGTCATTACTGAGGACTCTAATTTGAGGAATATTTTCACAAACACAGAAAGCCTCTGTGCAGTTACGATCTTTACCAGATTGGCTAGAATCTGAATCATAGTCGACGTTGATATTTTCTTCGTCGCTATAATCAGCAGAATTGTTTGAAGAATCAGATAAAGGTTCTTCAAGAATGGAAGAGAGCTTTTCTTTGATTGCGTCGTCTATTTCAAGACTGTTGATTCTCTTCTGCTTACCAGACCTGCATTCATTAGCTTTATGGCCAGTTTTGCCGCATGTCCAGCATACATCCTCTTTGGATTTCTTGAATCCTTTGTGTTTCCTATTATTTTTGAAAGATTTTTTTATAATCCTTTTCAGAAGTTCTTCTCGACTTACTGCGATGAACTTTCTTTGACTCCTTGTTATCTTTTCTTATTTTACTCGAAGGAGGAGTTAGGGAAACAAAACCGAAGTCTTGGCAGAAGCTTCCTAGTTCTCTTCTTGACGAAGATCTTTCTTTTTTAAGCTGATGTTTCAACTTAATATCTGTACAAAGTTCCAATCCAACAGTATTTATAACACTGATTAAATCTCCATAAGTCATTTGACTGTATGTGATCTTTCCATCATTTCTATCTCTGATTTTGGTTCTTACCTTATCAGCAAAGAGGCGGAAGACCACTTACGAATCTTTCCTTCCAAAAATCTAGATGACAATCTGGTATGATCATTACTTTCTGCATAAAGTTATATTTATACCAAGTAAAATCATCTAATGATGGACAATTGATATTGTTGAGGATTTGAGACTCCTATCCTGAAATAACTTGGGTTCACCAATGAAATCTTGGCTATATGATAAAGAAGAGTGGCACAGGCATCTTCTCTGGTAACTTCAGTAGGAACTTCATTAGCTCCTTCCATTTTAATCACTGTCTCAGTAGAATGAGCATCATAAATAATCTGTTTAGTTTCTTCAGTGAAATAGTTATCCCACCAATGTTTTTAACATTCCAGTGAATCCTGCAACAATCATGGAAGATGCTTCCTTATCAGTAGCATTTCTTATTTTATAAGCAGTGATTGCCACACCCATTTCATGAAGCTTATTGTAAATTTGATGTTCTGCAAGGCCATCAATATTCCATTCTGTTATGCTGCTTCCTTCGTGAGAAGAAGTAGAGAGAAAAGCATTTTCCTCATACTGGAGGTCAGGGAAAGAAGGTCTCTTATGATAGTTTTTCCAATTATGGTACCTATCATTGGAGAGCTTTTGAACAAGATTATTTTCTTCTTGAATAGTAGCAACTTTCTTACCATTCTTTTCGGATATTTTGAAGTTGGCTAATTTCTCATTGATTTTATCCAAAATATTACCTGAAATATCAAAGGTACTTTTGAGCTTTGGATAATTTTCTCTGGAAAATTCATTGATTTTGAAAACTGGATTTGAGTCTATTTTCTGACTATTTTGAGAAGAGGATAGGGGAATAGGCCTTCCTGAAAAAGAGGCTTTTTCTTTGGAGTCTTCAATTTGTCTGGACACCACATGGAGAATTCAATTGGTATAATTATTCTGTTCTATGATTCAATTTAGATCAGAAGTAGTTGGTAAAGAATAGGATTTATTTTCTGAGGTAGTTTTAAAAGGGGAAGCTTTTATAATAACACCTGCAACGGGGATATTGATTCCTTCAAGAGGAGGAGTAATGGATTCAACAACTTTGTTGGTAGTAGTATACCATTTGTTGATGATAACTTTAAGGGATTCTTTCTGATCATCAACCTTACCGGTCATTTCAAACCACTTAAAGAAGTCAATTTCACATCGAATTCTTTTCATATCAGTCATCCAAGAAAATGCAAACTTTTCTCTTTCTTTAAGAGTATAAGTGGCAACATACCAATCTCTGTTGGTTTGATTGTTAGGATGCATCCAAGCTTTTTGAAGAATCTGAGGATCAGGAGTAAAAATCTCTCCTGACCTAATCATAGTAACCCATCCTGGTGTGGATTCTTTTTTATCTTTAGGAGGTTCCATTTCGCTAGCTGTAGGACTAGTAGGGACATCCTGATAATAAACCTTAGGGATATTTCCCGAAAAATCTACTCCTGTAACTTTTCCTTTGTTGTTGTCTCTCTGGAAAATTTTGTCTTCATCATTATCATCCTCTGGGGTTTTAGACGAAGGAGGTTTTGGAGCAGGCCTCGAAGGGACAGATGAACAAGAAGCTCTTCTGAGAGAGTTTGTTCTAGATAGAGGATTTTCTAGAAACTTCAGGTCTATAGAACCATCAGGGTATTGAATTACCCTTTCAATACGAGATTTCTCAGAACGAGAAGAGGAGGGTTGAGTAATAGCATCGAAGTGCCATTCGTCATTAGAAAGGATATCATTCCAGTTAACGAGTCTAGGGACAAAAATGGAACTATGCGCATGATTGGCCTCCATGAGCATGGTAACACCTTTTTGGCTCTCAATCCGAGCCTTTGGTGCTAGAGTAGTAGACATAAGCCGATAATATACTCTATAGATAATCGCTATCTCTCGAGTATTGGCTTTGCTATTCAAATTTTTTGTTTTGACATTTAATGTCAACGAATCCATGACATTAGGATCATTAATGTCTATTGAAAAATTCAGATAACAATTAAAATAGACCTTGTATGGTGATCCCGTAGCCAGGATAACTCTAGAGAAAGAACAGATGTAAAACCAAGAGAACCTCCCTTAGAAACTAGATCTAGATCTTTAATATTTCTTTGCATATTGTTATATTAACTTAGTTTAATCATACTTGTAATATTTGTTTATAATTTTGATATATTTTGATTCTGAAAGACCTTAAGACAGTATCTTTTAAAATCATGGATAATAATCAACATATTTTAAATAGTGTTAATTTATCTTCTCAAGCAACAAAGATTGCTAAACTAGAAAATGATCTTCAAAACTGGAATATTTCAGAAGAACCGTTTAAAGCTATTTATCACATAGGTAAATTCAATTTATTCACTAATCATAATATTAAAACCTGTGAATCAACTGTTGCTATTAATAATTCTTTAGAAATTGCTTGTTGAATGTTAACGATATTAATCGTTATAAAAATAAATTCAATTATTTGCATATTGGTTTAGTGCAAGTTGCTGTTAAGCCCCTGTTCAGGAAAGGCTTAGATATTCCTATTTGTGTTCTCCTTAGAGATGACAGATTTCTTAATTTCGATGACTCCCGCCTTTTTCCTTTCGTGTTTCATTCCAAACGTATTCCTTTGAATTGTGACTACGTTCTCTTCTTTGTATTAGCTCCTAAAGGCTCCATTAATCCTTGAGAGAACCTACATGTCCTAATCACATGTCTTAATTTACATTCCAAACTAAAGTAAGTTTAAGGTAAAAGTTCAAGAGTCTTTTTGAGTCATTTTGGGAATTCTTTTGTAATTAACAACGGTTTTGAACTAAGTTTTGAGAAAGTAAATATGAGAATGAGAAGAGTTCTATTCACGATTGAAAAAGAATATAAGGGAACTAAGTAGTCCCAAATGTATCATTTTGTTATATTGAGAAGAGAACTATGATTCATGATTAGTGTGACAGTCGAGTATGCCATCAATGTGTAAGCAGTATGACCTCTAGATATGCCATCAATGTTTATGTTGCATGACTTCCCGAGTCATCAATGATCAGATCACAATAAACATTTGTTTTAAACTATTTTTTTTGAAAGTGAAGCAGAGTTTGAGTAGAGTTTTAAAGAGAACTTTTGAGTAAAGTTTAAGGGAACTAATTGATTCCCAGACGTATTACTTTTACATTGAGAAAGAAACTTTGATTTCTAAATGAGTTATGAGTCAAAGATACTTCAGAGCAGTACCTCTTTTAAGAGGATCTTTTGAGTAATTACCTCAAATTGAAAAAAGAAAATATTTTTAAATATTGAGCATAACATTATATTGATTATTTTGGGAGTAGTATCGAGCAGTGAATTGGGTTAGAGTCTCTTATAACTCGGAAGTCCCGTAAAACTACGTAACCAGCGTAGGATAGGATAACATTGATTCTTCATGCGACTCCTCACTGCCTCTTAGAAGGCCTATTAGATGGATCCATATACACAATATCATCTTATACCCCTGCAAGGTATAAGATGGCCCTTGCAACATGGGCGAAACGTTGTATCATTGCTAGGCTCATAGTAATGCTTCTCGGTTAGAGAAACTCCCCACAAGTAAAGTATGTTATTTTTCATATTCCTTTTATTGCATATCTTATTGTAAAGCTTAAAGAGTTTTCATGTCTTATTAATGTATTGATATACTGTTGAGTTGCTCTTAATCGTTCAGTCATTGTTTAATCTAGCCATATTACTTACTCGTACATTCCATGTAGTGATGTCATTCGACCTGCATCTTTTATGATGCAGATATAGGTACTTAGGATCCTCAACAGGAGTTTCATTGAGATCACTTCATCCGTTTGTCAGCTTTTGAGTAAGGCCTCCTAGGTTCTGGAGGACTCCAGTTTTATAAGTTGTTAGTAGTAGTTCTCTTGAGGAGTCGTGGGTCTTGTCCCGACACTCATCTTTGTATAGTAGAGCTTTGTAGATAGACAATTTTGGAGAGTCTTTTAGTCTAAGAGGTTTTCTTTACAACTTATGTTTAATACTCAGTATATTCAGAGAGTTTTGAAATTTAATACATTATTGATTTAGCTTTTCTTCAATTTTGTTGCTTGTGTATGCTTGAGTTAGTCTTTCGCTTGTAGTCAGCCAGGATGAGGGTTCACTTGGGGACCAGCAATGCTTCTCGAGTGCCGACCACGTCCAGGGTGTAGGCTTGGGTCGTGACATGCAGTCCTTTAAGGGCTTGAATTATCCTTCAAACTTGACTTTGAAAGAGGAGGATTTCTTCAAGAATCCTAGGATAATTTGAGGCAGAGGCTTGAAGTTGAGAGGTGAACAGATAAAGCAAGAGAGAACTCATAGAAATATGTATGTAAATAATGAGAGAACATCAGCCAAGTAGTCATAGGCTTAAAACAAACTCAGCCGCCTCTCTTTTTCTCTTTATTTTGGGCCACAAAAATGGCCAAGTGAACTTCAAGAACAGCAAAGAAAGCCTAAGATCATTTCTCCAACAAAACTCAATCAAAACCAATATTTCAAGACCGACCAGGCAAGTTCTAGGTGACAAAAATGAACACAAGTCATTATTCAACAACTAGCCACACATGGCCTACAAATCAATCAAGATGGTTGAAAATCTTACTTCCTTTTCAAAATACAAGTAGCATAGAACATTTTAATTGCTAACTAATCAAAAGTCACAAAAAGAGTTGTAAGAGTTGTCCCAAAAAGACGATGACTTTTCCCTTAAGAAAATCGTCAACCAATCCATCATCAGGAAATCTCATGCATCTATTCGGGAACGGCTACTCACAAGCAATCGACGATTAACCTTAAGAAAGTCGTCACTCTCTATCTATCACCGGTTATCGTCAATCCAAATCTTATTATCAAAACAAAAACAAAGAAGCTACAAACTACAAATCAAAAACTAAATTAAACCAATCCAACACAATATCAATAGAAACATCCACAATATCAAAGCCCGATAAGGGCACACCAATCCATAACAAAGAAAGAAAAGTACGCCCGATAAGGGCACAATCACAGTATGCAAAAACAATCAATAAAATGAGTACAAGGGAGGCAACCCCAACTGAAAATGAGATTGTATCCTCACAGTCCAAATATCAAAAGAGAACACGAGGGACTACCAAAGCAAAAGAATATTTGCACATTTACTATAATCAATAGGGAAAAGATTGAGAAGGCAAATGTCACTAGGAAGTAGTTTGATAGGAAAAAATGATCTAAGAAAATAGTAATTAAGCATAAGATGAAACTAGCTAAAACTTACTATAATGCTGAAGTACTGGGTAGCCTTAGCAACATGCTTAAAAAGTGCCAAATAAACTGTCAGAAAACTAAGCACCAATCCTACACTCATAGCTTGCAAATTGATCAACATTTAAACAGTAAGTTTCAAGGGAGAGCTTCATGGCAGCAGGATACCGACAACCATAGAGCCTAAGTTCAAATTCCCAAAAAAACAACTTGTTTGAATACTTTAGAGAAGTGCAAAGACCTCTCTGGATGGTTAAGAAGACCTGCATAATTGACCTTCTTCACTCGTAGATGGGAAGATAAATATTCAGCAATTTTTTTAGCATTCTCCTGCAAGATATTGAAATTATTTAGTTAGAACACTGTGATGTGCCAGAATTTTACGAACCACCCTAACTTCTCTGCACAATATAAAGATGAAGATGCAGCACTATGCATGCCATAATCATGAAAATGTAGAGGGTCAAGAATAATAGATTAACAAAGGCGCAGGAAGGCATATATGTTTCTAGAACGAGTGGTGGGCAACTAATTTCACCACAAAAAAAAAGCAAATAAAATTAAACCCGTTATTTTTCAACACGAAGAGCAATTGTTTTGATTCCTCTCAAACAAAGCCAACAATCAAATGGCGCTAACCCTCCACCTTCAGCATTTAGTAGGAAGTACACCTTCTTCGCCAAGCTGGTTAAGTAGGAAAATTTATAAGCAAATTATCAGAAGGACACTTGAGATATTCTAAGAGAAACAACGCATCAGACATCATATACGTTAAATACGTTATACATTACTAACAAAAGATTTTAAGATATAGACTTGTCAATGAACTGATTTCTTAAACTTTACTTAACTTTATCAAGTATCAACAACAACAAAAAGAATTCCGAAATTTCATGGTCAATTATAAGGGCAGCCAGTGCATTCAAGAAAAGAATTTCAGTGTCATGATGTATTGCTCAAATTTGTGCATTGCAGGGTCCATAGAGTGCTGCATAGGGAGGACTTCTTGTACACACCTTAAGCCATATGGAAAGGATCCATTTTTGACTTGCATACAACCCTGAGTAAGTATACTAAGATTGTGTGAAGGCTCAACATCGGGCCTCAGTGTAGGCCCATATTCAAAGTAAAGAATTATGGGAGTTGCGAGACTATCGTCCTTTACATCCTTTTAATCTAGTCCAAAGAAAATAGAAATCTTATTTTTAAAGGAACCGGAAGAGGAAAAGGAAGCATGATATCAGCATTTGCTACCTATTGTTAAAGAGTTCAAGAGTTTCACTATGAGTTCGGTAAGTGATTCATTGCTAGAGAAACCAGTCATGGATCTACTTACAAACTCACGTTCACTACAGTAAAGCTCCTAATATGATTATTGGTTTAGGCCACCAAAAAGACCCAAGAAAACTAAGAATATACAACCATAAGATAACAATAAATAAAATTATGAAACGTATGCAATATAGAGGATAAACCTTTCTCCTCCAACAACAAGTACACTAGCCATGAGATCACTATGACTGGATATGAACTTAGTAGCCGAATGCATCACAATATCTACTAAACCATGGACAAGTAAGCTAACATCCGATGCATGTTATTGGAGAGTATTCCAGTTAGCGGAACAAAAAGTATTTGCAAATTACCTGCTCCAAGCTCCAGTACTGAGGACATAATGTTGTTATCTACCAGCACAAGAGCCCCATGTGCATGACCCATCTTGGCAATTTTCTGTAGTAAATTAGAAGAGACAAAAAAATCATCATCTTTTTAAGATCAATCTATTACTGTCTATCAGCAATAGTAAAAGCTGAAAACTATACGTGCATAATCTACATACCCACACGAATATAAAAAATTAGCTGATGAGGGTAAGTTGGACTTTCCAGCCAAACAAGCTTTGTCCATGGTTTAATCACATAAGCAACCTCTTCTAAAGTAAGTGGTATCCACTCACCTATACAAATAAGATGACAATCAAGATTCTAATAACCTAATTGAAAACAAAGTTACATCGATAAAAGAGATACCAACTTCACCCAATCCCGACTTTTCAAGATAACCAAATCTGGCACTAAGCCCACTTCTTTCCATTATAGATCATATGAAACGGAACAGATACAACAATCCTGCATCATGTTGGCTTCACTTATTTTGTCTTTGCAGTTTGCACATTGACTTTGAAAGTTTTATCAATCCATTTCGCCACTAGCCTCTTTATATATCTCTAGCCCTCTCGCCAAAATGACTTTAGAGCTTTTTTTATCAGTATCTACTCTTAAATGTACAATTCTGAAAAACCCCATCATTTAAATTTTAAATGGATTTTTAAAGAAAAGTTGTTGTGAAGGATCAACTATTTATATAAGTTACTACCACGTAATGTCTTGTTAACAACTACTACCTCCTCTACATTGTTTTTAAATTCTTTGCTTGAATAAAAGCATAAATGACCCGTATAAATTAAAGGGACAAGCTAAAGCTCTATTTCCTTCATCATAATTTTTTTCAAAATGAGAACCTTGTAAATAAAACATGAAATAATACTAATTGAATGAACAGGCAATAGACTTGGAGAAAACTACCTTCGATAATTTTAGATTCATCGATTTACTCTTCTTCTTTTTCAGTCACCGTGATGCTTTGCAAGCTCTCCACTTTGTGTTGATGGCTTTTAGCATTTTTGGCAGTAAGTTCTTGTTCCTTCCTCTCGATGTCGAATTTATTCAACATTTTTTCAAACTCCTCAATGCATGATTTGAGTTCAGGTTTAGCAAACTTCTTCCCCTAAATGAAGACATTCAAACAGGCAGATAAAGCTTTAACACGGTGAAATGAATTCCCAATAACTATCCAAAACTAGTCCAAGCCTTGTGATACCACAGCCAATCTTACTTTATTGGTAATAGTTCGAAAAGTATCCATCACAGAGTCTTCAGATAAGGCATATTCATAAGTCTTAAACAACTCTATAAGCTTTATCATGCTCTTATCAGTGTACGATAGCAATCTATGAAGGTTTTTGGAAAGTCAGGACATTAGGACATGCAAATGGTTCATTTAAAACACGTTGGGACTTTTCAAATGTGGGCATACATGCATTTCAAATGGAAGCGGGACTCCTCTAATGGAGAGGTAAGGACTGTATAAGATGTAAAGATGGACAAATGAAAGGGTGAATAGACATCTGAACTAATGATGCACATGTACAGATCTGAAATAAGAGATAAGTGTACATTCCTTGTAAAGACTTATAAATTATATAATTGACAGAATATGTATCCGGCATATGAACACTCATAGCATGTGTAATGTTGGATCTTATTGAATCAATGACTCCTCATTTGATTTAGAGGATAAACTCAGAATTTAAATCAAATTTCATGCTAGCAAGTCTTTGTTTTCTACCTTCTGCTCAGAAAGTTAACCAAACAAAGCAACTAAGTAAGTTAATTATGGTGAAAATACCTATTTGAACTCTATAGCCAGCCAAATAGCCTGCTATAATCTTCTTGACCTTTAAAACACACAAAAAAATAAAAATTCATAAGATAAACTCATAATAGTGTTAATTACGAACACAAATCAAAGATTAAGAGGCTAGTAAATCTATTGTCATAAAAAGTTTTCACAAAAGAAATCATCTCATTCTCATGAAACATTTTCAAAAACAAAGAATCGTTTAAGTGACAACAACTCAAACTCAAAAATGACTCAACTCATTAACTCTTTCACATGCTTATTGATTTAATTAGGAATTTTCAAAATTACCATTTTTTCAACTTACATGCCCTCACAAGAAAGAAGTGTCCCAAAACCACATGCACATATAAACGAGACAAGGGACAAAGATTGTAATGACCCTTCAGGTCATTTGTGTGTTTGTACCTTCTTCCTGTCGCTTAGAGCATTCCCGTAGCGACCCCAAGTCATTTATGACTTGCTGGCACTGTAGGTTTGGTCACCTGGTCGTTCGTTTGGTTTTTATGATTCTTTTCCTATTTTGGAGCTTTTGAACCTTGAAAAGTTGATTTTGGTCATAACTTAAGGTAAACAACCTCAGATGCGAATTCTGACAGTTCCATCAGCTCCGGAGCGTCCAAATTAGGCTGGAAGCATGGATGGCCTGAGTCCCAGGGTTTCTGGTGTGATTTCGGGGCCAGTTAGCTCTTTAGCATTCAAAATTTGGCTTAAAGTTGACTTTGGTCAACATTCTTGGTAAACGCGCTCAGATGAAAATTCCATCAGCACAGTTAGTTTTTGAATGTTGAGTGTGGTCTAGAAAGACCCTTCGAGAACTTCCGATCAAATTCTGAGGCCCCCGATAGAATTTGGCTAAAATGGGCCATTGGGTGTGGGACCCACTTTGTGTCAAAACAACCTCGTATGGAAATTTCAACTGCACCATTGAGTCCAAAATGTCGAATTTGAGGGGGCAGCATATCTCGTTTGCGTGCACGAAGTTTCGAACGAATCCTGAGCACCCCGTCGGAGTTTTGGAATTGTCCAAAACTCAGCTGGTGCAAAGCTAAAATTTGTAGACACATCTCTTCTCCACGTCGCGGGATAAGGCTCCACGTTTGTGGAGGTGTAAGTGTTTCTACTCCACGTTCGCAGGCCAGAGGCCGTGTTCACGGAGGTCTGAGGCTTTGTTATCCGCGTTCGCGTGAGTTGCTGCTCCACCTTAGCGGAGGTCTGTGAGGTTGGGTGACTTTATTCTCCGCATTTATGGGCCTGGGGCTGCGTTTACGAAGCTTTAGTTGTTATCCCTCCACGTTCGCGGGCCCGGGGCTGCGTTCACAGAGATCAGCGAGGTGCAACAGTTTATATAAGTTGAGGTCGAGCTCATTTGGGATGATAAGTTCAAAATACCATATCTCCCTCATCGATTCGAAGTCCCAGGTGCTCTAAAACTCGTTGGCTTTGTGGGTTAGTTGTCAGAATGTGTTGAGTAACCCTCGATTTCCATGAATTTGAGGTGTAAGTTTCTATCCTAGGCCTAAATTTGTAAAGTTTTGCATTTCTTGTTGTTGGTTGCATGGAGGTGATCCGAGCCCCGATGGGTGTTCCATTTTGGAATACAAGTTTAGGGGAGGATTGGGACCTCTTCACGGAGTCAATTCCATAAAATCCAGAGCGGGTCCCACGTTTCCCAATTTTAACTCTGAAATTGGTCTGTCTCCAATTTTGATGATTTTAGTATCTAAACGATCGTACTGACGCTGTGATTCTATTTTGATAGCATGGAAGTAGTCTGAGGCCATTCAGAAGGGAAAAGCTCTGGCAGAGTGACTTGGAGCGTGCGCAGTCAGCCTTCAGGTAGGCTACGGCTTCCTTTCCTTTAGATTGAGCCCGAATGTGTAATTGCATGCTGATTGGTGTGAATTTGGGGTTGGTAGCTAGTATTTCTTCTCTTCTTCTCAGAAACCATGCTTTAGGATTGATTTTCGGGTTATTTTCGGGGCGAGTACCATGCTATCGGAGGGTTTTCTTATTTGTGGGTATTTGTGAATTATTAGCTGAGCTGTATTTTCGTTGCATGCGTAGTATCTGGGTTGGGCTTTTTATTTGTTGTTGCTTGTGTATTTTCTTGTTGGCTCTGTATTTATGTCAGAGAATGCTATGGCCTTCGTCAAGCATAGACTAGTGTTGCCTTAGTCTCTTGCACCTGGTTGACTTGAGTATGTATCTGACATCGATTCGAATGGACTAGATCCTTGTAGACTGGCATAGTAGACTTGGTTCTGATAGTATGAGCCTTAGTTTAGGCAAACTCGTGGCTTTACAGATCTTCTATCCTTTCTCTTCCTATCTCTGCGGTTCTGGGGTGCTGTTGGAAGATTTTGCTATTGCGCCGATTGAAGGTTGGGTTGTGCTAGGCTGAGAGCCTTCTGTGTATATCCTTGTGGGGACGGCATCCCGCGGTGTCTAGTCTTGTTATGAGTTGGTTGGTTGTGGCTATTCTTCAGTCCGAGGCTGACGTTACACGGTTAGAGTCTATTATTTCCAGCTTGAGACTGTTCAGTAGGGGTGTTATCTCCGATCCGAGGCTGACGTTAAACAATTAGAGTCCATTATTTCCAGCTTGAGACTGTTGAGTAAGGGTGTTATCTCTGGTCCGAGGCTGACGTTACACAGTTAGAGTCCGTTATTTCCAGATCGAGACTGGTGAGTTGGGGAGTATTCCAGTCCGATGCTGACGTTACATGGTTAGAGTCCGTTATTTCTAGCTTGAGATAATGGTTTGGGTTCGAGGCCTAAGTTCTATCTTTATTGAGTTCGAGGCCCATGGGTTTTAAGGCTTTTGGGTTGGGTTCCCTTGTTTTCGTAGTTTTTGTTTTTCTGTGTACCCATCGGGCTTCGTTCGAGTTGTTTTTAGTCTGTGTTTGAGTGTGCCTAGTAGGTATTATGGAGAGACTAGCTGGGTTTTGTTATAATATTCTTAGATTTACTTTCCGCTTATTCTTTTCCTGCCCTGTTGACCTTGTTCGTGTTTGATTCTATCTTTTTTGTATGTTTTTACCTTTCTTGCTCAGTCGGCCTATGATGCCTACTGAGTACCTTTCGGTTGGTACTCATGCTACACTCTACACCTATTTTCGTGATGCAGGTCCAAGCGCCAGTCATCAGCATTGAGTTCCAGCCTGCAGCTGTCTGTTTAGGAGACGAGGGTGAGCACATGGCGTTCTAGGATCACCTGTCTCCTTGTGTATTTATATTTTGACTTGTATTTTTTTTTTGAAGCAGTTTGTTTCTGTGGTTCACTTTTGGGACTTGTACTCTTGTGGTAATTCTGTACTCGTGACTTCGAGTTTCTGGGAGGGTTCAATTATGTATATAGTGTTGCTTTTGCTTCCGCTTATCTTGTGTGTTCCTTGTTTATGTTACTGCTTGCTTAAGGTTTAGATTCAACTCTTAGCCCCATTACTGTTAAGTTCCGAGATAGAGTTTGACTTGCCTACTGGAGGGATTTGTAGGCGCCATCATGACTCGAGGAATCGGGTCGTGACAAGTTGGTATCAGAGCCCCAGGTTCGTTGGTCTCACTTGTACAGAGCTAACATCTCGTAGAGTCTTACGGATCGGCGCAGAGACATCTGTGACTTATCTTTTGGAGGCTACAGGGTGTCCTTAGGAGGTTTTCTTATTTTGTTTCCTGTTCGTGGATACGGTTCCATTGTTTACATGAAATCTCACTTGTTTCACTCCGTCGCAGGGACGGGTCGCACGCGAAGTAGAAACCAACCCTGAGGCCGAGGTAATGCTGCGGCATCAGGCCGCGATAGAGTGAGGACTCCAGAGCCAGAGGTGGAGCCTCGTAGTGAGCAGATTCCTCCTCAATCGATGGGGCCGGGACCAACCCAGCCACCACCCGCTCCAACTGCTGCCCCTGACCTTCAGGGTATGCTCGCTCAGATTTTGGCTACGATAGGATGTTTACAGCAACAGTAACAGTCCCCAACAATAGTTCCAAGGCCAGCTCCAGCACCTCAGGGCCAGCCCTGCTCTTGTGGCTCCAGAGATTCAGAAGCAGGGCTAGCAGCCGCCAGTACTGGCTGCCGTTCAGCCAGACGCAGTAGATGGAGTTATGCCATTGAGGGAGCAGAAGATGCTTGGGGTGTTTCTTAGACTTACACCGCTGAGGTTTTCTGGGGCTATTGGGGAGGAAGCCCATGAGTTCATTACTTCCTGTCGAGAGAGATTACATGCTTTGGTGTTAGTGGAGTCTAGAGGAACTGACTTCACAGCTTATCAGTTAGACGGACCGGCCAGACAGTGGTGGCTTTCCTTCATCGAGACCAGGTCAGCTGGGTCACCACCAGTATCGTGGACAGAGTTTTCAGAGGCTTTTCTGGCCAGTTTATCCCACGAAGCATCAGAGATCGGCTTCATGATGAGTTCATGAGGTTGGAGTAGGGCTCCATGACAGTATCTGAGTATGAGGCCAAATTTCATGAGTTGTCCCATCATGCCACCATGCTTCTGCCTACAGAGAAGGAGAGGGTCTGATGCTTTGTTAGAGGTTTGAGGTTGCAGCTGAGGATTGAGTACCAGTCTATGGTTTCAGCAGGACAATCCTTTCTAGATGTAGTGGACCATGCCCGCACGCTTGAGCATCTCCATCGTGAGGCCCACAGGGGCAGGGGCAAGAGGGCCAGGACAGATGATAGCTTTGGTGGGCCCCGTCATAGGCCGAGAGATACCCCAGACCGGGTTCATCAGAGGTTCAAGCTAGGTCATCCCAGTCGCCCATTCCAGGCTTCATTACAAATCTCAGTGGGTGACCAGCACTGTCAGAGTGGGTATAGCGCCGACTCGAGTAAGTGCCGAGGTGGGTTTCAAGCAGGTTCATCAGGTCAGGGTGGCCGGCTTTCAGCGGTGAGTAGATCTTCGCAGGGTTGCTTTACTTGTGGGGAGCTTGGTCATTGGTCTAGGGAGTGCCCTATCTCCAGACCGGCCTTACCAGCCCCTCAGGCAGCAAGACCAATAGCAGCAGCACCTCCAGCTAGAGGAGGAGTTCAGCAACAGGGTGTTTGGGGAGGTCCCTGGGGAGGCATAACAGGTGGCGGTGGATGCTAGTTGTAGAGGCGCCCAGGGCCATTTCTATGCAGCTCCAGCCAAAGCAGAGACCGAGGCATCTGATGATGTGATCATAGGTACGATTCTCTTATGCCATCAGTTCGCTTCAGCCTTATTTGATCCTGGTTCTACATATTCATATGTATCTTCTTTTTGTGTTCCTCGGTTGAGGGTGAGTCCAGAGCCTTTAGCGGTACCCTTGCATGTTTCAACCCCGATAGGGGATTCTTTAGTAGTGGATTAGGTGTGTAGATCCTGTGTGGTGACTATCCGGGGGTAGGACACTTGGGCTAATCTTATTATGTTGAGCATGCTGGATTTTGATATGATTTTAGGCATGGATTGGTTATCCCCTCACCGAGCGGTCTTGGATTGCTATGCCAAGACCGTTACTTTAGCCATGCCTGGTATTCTGTCGGTGGTGTGGCAGGGCTCTTGTAGCGCACGTCTGTTGGAGTGATTTCTTATGTTTAGGCTCAGGGGCTAGTGGCTGGCGGATTTTGGAATATTTGGCGTATGTTAGTAGGGAGAGCCATACGGTGGAGTCAATGCCTATAGTCCGAGAGTTTGCAGATGTGTTTCCTACCGACCTTCCTAGCCTACCCCCAGAGCGAGATATTGATTTTGCCATTGATTTGGAGTCGGGTACTCGTCCTATTACCATCCCACCGTACCATATGGCCCCTACAGAGCTCAAGGAGCTCAACATTCAGCTTCAGGACCTCTTAGGTAAGGGGTTCATCCAGCCTAGTGTATCGCCTGGGGGTGCCCCAATTCTATTTGTGAAGAAGAAGGATAGTACCATGTGGATGTGTATTGATTACAGGAAGCTGAATAAGGTTACGGTGAGGAACCATTACCCCATGCCTCGTATTGATGATCTATTCGACCAGCTTCAGGGTACTACAGTGCTTTCTAAGATTGACTTGAGATCTAGCTGTCATCAGTTGAGGGTTAGAGCAGCGGACATCCCTAAGACAACATTTAGGACTCGTTACGGCCATTATAAGTTCCTAGTGATGTCTTTTGGGTTGATTAATGCCCCTGCCACTTTCATGGACTTGATGACTCTGTATTCAGACCGTATCTGGACTCCTTCATCATAGTTTTCATTGATGATATCTTGATATACTCGTAGAGCCATGGTGAGCATGAGCAGCATCTGAGGATAGTGCTCTAGACTTTGAGAGATCATCAGCTTTATGTCAAGTTCTCAAAGTTTGAGTTCTAGCTTGAGTCTGTAGCATTCTTGGGGAACGTGGTGTCCAAGGATGGCATTATGGTGGATCCGATGAAGATTGAGGTTATCCATGATTTTGCTAGGCCCACTTTTGTGACTGAGGTCTGGAGCTTTGTCAGATTGGCAGGGTACTACAGGTGTTTTGTTGAGAGTTTCACTACTATAGCAGCACATCTGACTCGGTTGACTCGCCAGGATATTCCCTTTGTGTGGTCGGAGGAGTGTGAGAGGAGCTTTCTGAGGCTTATGGAGTTGCTTACTACCGCTCCTATATTGACTCTTCCAATTGAGGGCGAGGGCTTCACGGTTTATTGTGACGTATCCGGTGTTGGTTTGGGTTGTGTTCTGATGCAGTAGGGACCGGGTTATTGCTTATGCGTCGAGGCAGCTTAAGCTGCATGAGCGCAACTACCCCACTCATGATCTGGAGTTGGCAGCGGTAGTTTTCGCGCTTAAGATCTGGAGACATTACCTTTATGGAGTTTGTTGCGAGATATATAACGATCACCGGAGCCTTCAATACATTATGAGCCAGAGGGATCTTAATTCGAGGTAGTGCCATTGGATCGAGCTCCTGAACGACTATGATCTCTCTATTTTCTACCACCCGGGCAAGGCGAATGTAGTAGAGGAAGCCTTGAGTTGTGGAGGACAGGGAGTATGGGTAGTCTAGCCTTCCTTTTTGTTTCGGAGTGACCCTTGGCTTTGGACATTCAGTCCTTGGCAAATCAGATGATCAGACTTGATGTTTCAGATTCCAACTGGGTGTTAGCTTATGTAGGGGTTCATTCATTGCTTGATCAGATCTATAGTCATCAGTTCAAGGATGAAGCGTTGGTGGCACTCAGAGACAAAGTTTTGGCAGGTGATGCCGGGCAGGCTACCCTAAATTCAGATGGGGTTTTGAGGTTTGTTGGCCGTTTGTGTGTTTCGAGAGTTGGTGATTTGACCTAGCTGATCCTTAGCGAGGCCTATGATTCCAGAAATTCTATCCATCCGGGCATAGCTAAGATGTATTATGATTTGAGGAAGCACTACTGGTGGAGCGGTATGAGTAGGGACATCTCAGACTATATGTCATGTTGCTTTTGTTGCCAGCAGGTGAAGGCCGAGCATTTGACGCCTAGTGGAAAGTTGCAGAGATTACCCGTTCTTGAGTGGAAGTGGGAGCGTATCACCATGGACTTCGTTGTGGGATTTCCACAGACTTCTAGAGGTGTTGACAGCATTTGGGTCATCATGGATCGATTGACCAAGTCAGCACACTTCCTTCCAGTTCATTCTTCCTTCAATGCTTAGAGGTTAGCCCGTATCTACTTTCAGGAGGTAGTCCATCTTCATGGTGTGCTTGTTTCTATCATTTCAGACCGGGGTTCACAGTTCACTTCCAGCTTTTGGAGAGTATTTCAGAAGGAGTTGGGCACCCGTGTCGATCTTAGAACTACTTTTCACCAGTAGACTGATGGCCAGTCGGAGCATACTATTCAGGTTCTTGAGGATATGCTGCGGGCCTGTGTTATGGATTTTGGAGGAAAGTGGGATCAGTTCTAAGCCTTGGTAGAGTTTGCGTACAACAACAACTACCATTCTAGCATTCAGATGGCCCCGTTTGAGGCCTTATATGGTAGGCATTGTTGCACTCCAGTTGGATGGATTGAGTCTACGAAAGCCAATGTCGCGGGGTACAGATCTATTTCAGGAGACCTTAGCACATGTGAGGATGATTCAGGATCGGCTCAAAGTAGACAGCAGAGTTACGCGGATTGTAGGCGACGGCCGCTGGGATTTTCCGTTGGGGATAGGGTATTCCTCCGAGTATCGCCCATGAAGGGTGTGATGAGATTTAGGAGGCGGGGCAAGCTTAACCCCAGGTATATCGGGCCTTTTGAGATCTTGAGGGCAGTGGGTGAGGTGGCCTATGAGTTAGCTTTACCTCCAGCATTCTCAGCTATTCATCCAGTTTTCCATGTTTTGATGATGTGTCGATATGTTCTAGAAAAGTCTCATGTGCTCCATTATGATGCCGTTGAGTTGGATGACTGTCTGACCTATATTGAGGAGCCACTTGCTATTTTAGCTAGAGATGTGAGGCAACTGAGGTCGAGAGCGATTCCTGTAGTTAAGATCCATTGGAGGTATCATCCAGTTTAGGAGGCTACCTGGGAGACCGAGCGGGAGATGCGGAAGTAGTTCCATAGCTTATTATAGCCCTCAGGTACTTCTTGACTCTTACTTTCGTAGATGAAAGTCCTTTTAGTAGTGGATGTTGTAATGACCCTTCAGGTCATTTGTGTGTTTGCTCCTTCTTCATGTCGCTTAGAGTGTTCCTGTAGTGACCCCAAGTCATTTATGACTTGTTGTCACTGTAGGTTTGGTCGCCTGGTCATTCATTTGGTTTTTGTGCCTGTTTTCCTATTTTGGAGCTTTTAAACCTTGAAAAGTTGATTTCGGTCAGAACTTCAGATAAACAACCTCAGATTGGAATTCTAACCGTTCCATCAGCTTCGGAGCGGCCAAATTAGTCTAGAAGCATGGTTGGCACAAGTCTTGGGGCTTCCGGTGTGATTTTGTGGCCAGTTAGCCCTTTAGCCTTCAAAATATGGCTAAAAGTTGACTTTGTGGTCAACATTCTTGGTAAACGCATCTCGGATGAAAATTTCGTTAGCGTGGTTAGTTTTGGAATGCCGAGTTTGGTGTAGAATGACCCTTCGAGAACTTCTTATCAAATTTCGAGGACCCCGGCAGAATTTGACTAAAATATCCTATTGGGTGTGGGACCTAAATTTATTATAATAGTTATGTATGTTGATTGCTTGAACATTAGCACTCTTAAAGAGCTTTAAGAAGCTATTGAGTGTTTGAAAAGGAAATCTAAAATGAAAAGACCCTGGTAAGACAAAATTTTGTCTTGGCCTATAGATTGAGAATTTCACAAATGAAATATTTCTCCATCAATTAACATACACAGAAATTTTTTTATGCGATTTTATATGGATAAATCACATTCATTGAGTACCCCAATGATTATGAGATTGCTTGACATAAATAAAGATTAATTTCAATCTCAAAAGAAGGACGAAGAGCTTCTTAGTGATGAAACTCCATATATCAATCAATTGGGACACTAATGAACCTTGCTATATATGATCAAATATTTTGTAGTGAGTTTATTGACAAGATTCCGCTCCTCCCCAACGAGAAGACATTGAAATGACATTAAGGACATATATGAAGTTATCCTACAAGACAATCAACTGCAAATGAAGTGTCCATAAGATGATTGTTGCTATGAACAAGTTGAATGAGCAATTTACTTGCAATAACAAGGTCACAATTTACTTCGTTCACTAGAATTTTTTCCCATAGGGTGTTTCCTAGTAAGGTTTTAACGAGACACATTATCTATGGATATCAAAGGGGGAGTGTTATAAATCCATTGAACTAAGTGGATTGTCCATTGAGTTTATTCATTAATTAATGAAATTCATGTCTGTATATTTTCAAGGTGATATGATCCATTGTGGATAACTATGTACCTACTTGTTTGGGCATTTATCATGACGACCTTTGGGGTGATATCTCAACACTATAAATAGAGATATCATTCACCATTGTAAGACACACTTGAATAAGAAGAAAATTCTTCTCCTCCATCTACTTATCTTGTCTTCTTCTCTTTATATTTATATTGTTTTGTGCTTAATTTTATAACACTTAAAATATAAAAAATTTAGTCAATTCTCAAAATTTCACCTGTACTACATAATTGGGACTTAGGGAATAACATATATTATTTTAAAATTACATTAAAAATTCTATAAATCACAATAATTAACAACTTAATATTTGAAAAACGTATTGAATTGGGATAAAGGGAGTAACATATATTATTTGAAAATTGTGTTAATAATACTATAAATCACAACTTAAAATATTTATTGAAAAAACATATTAAAAATTTGATTAATTCTTAAAATTTCTCATGTGTCACATAAATTGGGACAAAGAAAATAACATATATTATTTAAAATTACTTAATTAAGAGTACTATAAGTCACAATAATTAATAATTCAAAATATTTTAAAAAACATACTAAAAATTTGGCTGAGTAAAAAATTTCACATGTGCCACGTAAGTTGGGACACAGTGAGTAATATATATTATTTGAAAATTACGTTAAAAGTGCTATAAATCAGAAATTAAAATATTTAAAAATATATTAAAATTTGATTAACTCTCAAAATTTCACATGTGTCAAATAAATTTGAACAGAGAAAATAACATATATTATTTAAAAATTACTTTAATTAAGAGAACTATAAGTCACAATAATTAACAACTTAAAATACTTAAAAAAACATACTAAGAATTTGGATGACTTCAAAATTTCACATGTGCCACATAAGTTATGACAGAATGAGTAACATATATTACTTGCAAAATACGTTAAAAGTATTACAAATTATAATAATAAAGAAAATATCACATGTGCCACAAATATTATTTGAGAAGTACGCTTAAAATATTATAAAAATAATTAACAACAAAAAATTTTAAAAAATTTAGTAACTCCTAATTTTATTTGTGTCACATAAATTAAAACAAATAAAATAAGCTCGGGCTTTTGTATCTCGTATATAATAAGAGACTAACAGAGGAGCTTAGGGTCGTGTTGCTTGCCGACCAAAAGACCTTATCCCTTTTCGTTTATTAAATTGGCTGCTACATAAAGAGCTCTATTGCATACAAAATTAACCTAATCCCTTTTCCTTTATTAAATTGGTTGCTGCATAAGCAACTCTATTGCATAGAAAATTAATTGTGATACTAAGGTTACATGGACACGTGGTACTATTTTGCTATTACGATTTGAAGCATAAGAGAACAATTGGGGTTCTTTGCTTGTATATGATGTATTAATTCGAAACACAAACCGAAGCAAATTCCAATAGTAGTTAGGGTATCTATTTAGAGTTATTTTATTTTTAAGTAGATATTTTCCTTAGGATTTAGTAGTAGGGAAATTGTTGGAAATTTAAAGTTATTTTATTTATAAGTAATTTTTACTCTATACTCAAAAATTCTCATGTGCCGCATAAATTGGGACAAGAAAAATAACATATATTATTTAAGAATTACTTAATTAAGAGTACTATAAGTCACAATAATTAACAATTTAAAATACTTTAAAAAACATACTAAAAACTTGGTTGACTTCAAAATTTCACATGTGCCACATAAGTTATGACAGAATGAGTATCATATATTACTTGCAAAATACGTTAAAAGTATTACAAATTACAATAATAAAGAAAATATCACATGTGCCACAAATATTATTTGAGAAGTTAAAAATATTATAAAAATAATTAACAACAAAAAATGTTTTAAAAAGTAGTAATTCTTCTAATTTTATTTGTGTCACATAAATTAAAACAAATAAAATAATATATATTGGGCCCAGGCTTTTGTATCTAGTATAAAATAAGAGACTAACAGAGGAGCTTAGCGTCGTGCTGCTTGCCCACCAAAAGACCTTATCCCTTTTCATTTATTAAATTGGCTGCTACATAAGCAACTCTATTGCATAGTAAATTAACCTTATCCCTTTTCATTTATTGGAAAAAGGCCTAAAATACCCCTCAACTATGCGAATTGGTACAAAATTACCCTTCTTCTACCTTTTGGCCCTAAAATGCCCTCGACATCAACCTTTTGGCTCTATTTTGCCCTCATCTTTAACGGACTAAATTATCTCAATTAACAAATTCATTAGTGAGGTTTCTGTAATGACCCTCCAAGTCATTTCTGTGTTAATGCCTTCTTTCTGTCGTTTAGAGCTTTCCTATAGCGACCCCAAGTCATTTATGACTTGCTGGCACTGACTGTTCGGTTGCTTGGTCGTTCGTTTGGGTTTTATGCCCATTTTTCTGTTTTGGAGCTTTTGAACCTTAAAAAGGTGACTTCGGTCATAACTTCAGGTAAACGACCTCATATAAAAATTCTGATTATCCATCAGCTCCGGAAAGGCCAAATTAGGCTAGAAACATGGTTCGCATGAGTCCCGGGGTTTCCGGTGTGAATTTGGGGCCGATTAGCTCTTTAGCCTTCGGAAATTGGCCTAAGGTTGACTTTGGTCAACTTTCTTGGAAAATGCACTCTGATGAAAATTCCGACAGCGCTGTTAGTTCCGGAATGCCGAGTTTGGTCTAGAACGACCTTTCGAGAATTACCGAGAGCTTCCGATCAAAATTTGAGGCCCTTGGTAGAATTTGGCTAAAATGGCATAATGGGTGTGGGACCCACTTTTTGTCGAAACGACCTTGTATGGAAATTTCGACATGGCCATTGAGTCCGGAATGTTGAATTTAGTGGGGTAGCATATCTGGTTAATTTTCATCGGGTCCCGAACGAATTTCGAGGGTCAGTTCGGAGACTTTAAAAAAAATAGCAAAAATCTGATTGCTGGTGCAGACCTTTAGCGACTAGAAATTAGACTTTTAGTGACCAGAAATCGTCTTTAGCGACGAGGTCGGGTTTTATAACCCAGAAATTTCAGCTTTCACCCTCATTTTCAAATGTCGATTTCTCCCTCAGCCAAGCTCCGATTTGAGTGATTCGAAGTCCTGTATTATTGTGGAGATTGAGTATACGCAGTGGAGTGATCGGAATGTGTTGGTGAACCCTCATTTGTGGTGAAATTCAGCTCGAAGCTGCTGCCATCGACTTATGATTTCTTCTTCATTTTAAATTTTGATATCTCGAGTTCTAGAGCTCCATTTTTGGTGATTCAAAGTCCCAAGTGTTCGGATTTTCATTGGCTTCGTGGATTTGAGGTTGGGGTTTGATGGGTGCACCTCGTTCTATGTGAAATCGAAGGTAAACCCATTATTTGGCCTATTTTTGTTAGTTTTAGATTTGTTATTGTTTGGTTGGTTGGCAGCGGATCCGACCCCTATTTGATAAACTAGATTAGGATTAGTGTTGGGGGAAGGATTTTGGACCTTTTGACGGAGTCAATTCCGGGAAATCCGGAGCGGGTCCCACTTTACCCGATTTTGACCCAAAAATTGGTCTATCTCCGAATTTGTTAATTTATGTGTCTAAATGACCGTATTGACGTTGTGATTCTATTTTTTGTAGCGTGGCAGCAGTCTGAGGCTGTTCGAAAGGGAAAATCTCAAATTGAGTGACTTGGAGCGCGCGTGATCACCTTTTTCGTAGGTTACGGCTTCCGTTCTTTCTAGACTGAGCCTGATTGTGTAAATGCTAGTAGATATTTGTGAATCTTGGGTGGTTAGTTATTATTGTTTCCCTTGTTCCCCAATTTCCTCAGTTTAGAGTTGACTATTAGGCTAGTATCATGCTATAGGTTGGGCTGTTGATTTGATTTGTTGATATGCATGTTGTGAGGTATCTGTTGGTGGTTATCTGATGTTGCATGAGGGGGTCCGGGTGAATCTGTTTGATGATTGACTGATTATTGTGATTCTGCCTTAGAATAGGCTGTGATTTATTGACATAGTCTCATGTACCTAGTTGACTTGAGTGTGTATCTGACATTGTTTCGGATGGACTAGATTCTTATAGACTAATATAGCAGACTTGGGTCAGATTATGAGCCTTAGTATAGGTGTTTTCGTGGCACAGATTTTCGGCTGATTTGTGTTAGGCTGGGAGCCTTCGGTTGGTATGTATGTGAGGGGGCGGCAGCCCGTGATGTTTATTCTCTTAGTGTATTGTTGTTGTGGCATATATGGTTCATGACGGCTGGCTCCAATATACGGCTGACGTTACTCGGTTATCACTCAGGATTTCTAGCGCTAGGTTGACGGGGGTACGCTACTCGCTCCGGTCTGTAGCTGACATTACACGATTGCAGCCCGTTATTTCCAGTGCGAGTCCATGGAGCATAGGCTATTAGTCCCAGCTACGCGACCAACGTATCTGGTGGAACCAGTATTTCTAGCGTTAGACTGTCGAGTATGGCCTGTTTGTGTCAGTCCGAGACTGAGGTTGCCCGGTTAGAGTCCGGCATTTCCAGCTCGTGACTAATGACTGAGCTGGGATCTGATATTTATGACTGAGCTGGGCTCTGATATTCTGATATTTATGACTGAGCTGGGCTCTGATGGGCTTTGATGACTGAGCTGGGCTCTGATATTTATGACTGAGCGGGGCTCTGATGGTAATGATTGGGCGGGGCCCTGGTGTTTTTCTGGAGTTGGTTATTCCTTCATTTTTGTAGAATAGCTCTTCTGTGTACCTGTCGGGCTTATGGGGTCCATTTAGGTTTTATTTAAACTTGCGCATGAGTGTGCCCAGTGGGTCTTATGGGGGGCTCAGCTGGGTTTATTTTAGTTATTTCTTTGTGCTTTCTTTCAACTTTTTCGTTTTCTGTTCTGTTGACCTCTGTTTGTAATGATTCTATCTTCTCTGCCTATTTTTACCCTTCTTGCTCAGTCGGTCTATGATGCCTACTGGGTACCTGTTATTTTGGTACTCATACTACAATCTGCATATATTTTTGTGATGCAGGTTCGAGCACCAATTATCAGCGTTGAGATCAGACCGGGAGCTATCAGCTCGGGAGACTAAGGTGAGCACTTGCCGTTTTGGGATCACCAGTTTCCTTCTGTTTATATATTTTGGCTTGTTTTTTGTTTTTCGAGACAGTTGTTTCAGTGGTCCACTTTCGGGACTTGTACTCTTTTTAGTAGTTCTGTACTTGTGACTTCAGGGTTTTGGGAGGTGTTGTATATATTTAGTCTGTTTCATTCCAGCTTTCATGATTGCTCTTATTTTATGCTTCCGCTTGGTTATGGATTAGTTTCAACCATTAGTCCTGTTACTATTTAGTTCCGAGATAGGGTTTTGGCTGGCCTACTGGTGGGTTGGGAGGCGTTACCATGACTTGAGAAATTGGGTCGTGACAAATTGGTATCAGAGCGCTAGGTTCGTTGGTCTCACTTGTACAGAACTAGCATCTAGTAGAGTCCTGCGGATCGCAGCAGAGACGTCCGTGACTATCTTCGGGAGGCTATAGGATGTCCTTAGGATGTTGTCCTATCTTTGTATCTTTGTTGTACGTTGCTGTCCATTTGGTTTCTTGAAATCTCACTTGTGTTCCTACCACAGGATGGCTCGTACTCACAGTAGAGGTCGACCCCGAGGTCGAGGTGTGGCACCAGGCCGAGGTAGAGAGAGGACTCCAGAGCCTTGAGCAGAGCAGATTCTGCCTCATCCGGTGGGGCCGGGACTAGCCCAGCCACCACCAGCTCTAGTTGTCACCCCAGATCTTCAAGGCATGCTTGCCCAGCTTCAAGCTGCTATTGGTAGTATGCAGCAGCAGTAGGACCAGCCTGTAGTAGCGGCTCCAGAGGTTCATCAGCTATCAGCCGCAATTGTGGTTCAATTAGACCCTTTGGACGGGGTTATGCCTCTGCGAGAGCAGAAGATGCTCGGTGTGTTCCTTAGATTGTCACCGCCGAGTTACTCAGGGTTGTGGGAGAGGATTCCCACGAGTTTCTAATTACTTGCCAGGAGAGGTTGCAGACCTTGGATTTAGTGGAGTCTAGAGGAGCAGACTTCACAGCTTATCAGCTGGATGGGCCAGCTAGACAGTGGTGGCGCTCTTTCATCGGGACTAGGCCAGTTGGTTCTCCACCAGTATTGTGGGAGAAATTTTCAGAGGCTTTTCTGGCCAGGTTTATTCCATGGAGCGTCAGGGACAGACTCTGTGTTGAGTTCTCGAGATTGGAGCAGGGCTCCATGATTGTATCTGAGTACGAGGTCAGATTTCTGGAGTTGTCTCATCATACCGCCATGATTCTGCCTACAGAGGAGGAGCGGGTCCGATGCTTTGTTAGAGGGCTGAGACTGCAGTTGAGGATTGAGTCATAGTCTATGTTATCAGTGGGTGGTTCTTTTCTAGATGTGGTGGACTATGCCCGCACCATTAAGCAGCTTCATCGCGAGGCCCACAGGGGTAGCGGTAAGAGAGCTAGGTTAAATGATAGCTTCGGTGGGACCCATCGTAGGTCGAGGGATACCCAGGATTGGGGTTATCAGAGGTTTCAGTCAAGGTAGTCTAGTCAGCCATATCAGGCAGCGTTACAGACTTCAGAGGGTGATCAGCACCGTCAGAGTGGGTATAGTACTGGTCCGAGTCAGGGTCGAGGTAGGTTTCAGTCAAGTGCATCAGGTCGGGGTGGCCGACCTCCAGCGGTTAGCAGGTCTTCACAGGGTTGCTTCACTTGTGGGTAGCTTGGTCATTGCGCCAGGGAGTGCCCTTCTTCTATATCAGCTTTACCAGCTCCTCTGGCGGCGAGATCGATTTCAGCGGTAGCACCTCCCGCTAGAGGAGGAGGTCAGAAGCAGGGTTTTCGGGGAGGCCCCAGGGGAGGCAGGATAGGCGGTAGAGTGGATACGAGAGGTAGAGGCACCCAAGGCTACTTTTATGCAGCTCCAGCTAGAGCAGAGGCCGAGGCGTCTGATAACGTGATCACAAGTACGGTTCTCTTATGCCATCAGTCTGGTTGAGCTTTATACCCAGGTTCTACCTATTCTAATGTGTCAGCTTATTGTGTTCCTCGATTGGGAGTGAGTCCTGAGCCCTTGTCTGTGCCTTTGCGTGTTTCGACCCCAGTAGGGGATTCTTTAGTAGTGGATCAGGTTTGTAGATCCTGTGTGGTGGCTATTTAGGGGCAGGACACTCTGGTCGATCCTATTGTGCTGTGTATGGTAGACTTTGATGTGATTCTAGGTATGAATTGGTTGTCCCCTTGTCAGGCTGTCTTGGATTGTTATGCCAAAACCGTGACTTTAGCTATTCCTGGTATTCCGCCGGTGGTGTGGCAGGGTTCTTGTAGTTGCACACCAGTTGGAGTTATTTCTTGCATGCGGGCTCAGAGGCTGGTGGACAGCGAATGTTTAGCGTATTTGGTATATGTTAGAGATGTGAGTAGGGAGGGCCTTACAGTCGATTTAGTACCAGTCGTCCGAGAGTTCGCAGATGTGTTTTCCGCCGACCTTCCTAGCCTACCCCCAGATCGGGACATTGATTTTGCCATAGACTTGGAGCAGGGCACTCGTCCCATTTCTATCCCTCCGTATCGTATGGCACCTACAGAGATCAGGGAGCTTAGTGATCAGCTTCAGGATCTCTTGAGTAGAGGATTCATCCGGCCCAGTGTGTCGCCTTGGGGTGCCCCAATCCTGTTTGTGAGAAAGAAGGACGGCACCATGTGGATGTGTATCGATTACAGGCAGCTGAATAAGGTGACGGTGAAGAACCGTTATCCTATGCCTCGTATAGATGATCTATTTGACCAGATCCAGGGTGAAGCCGTGTTTTCTAAGATTGATTTGAGATCCGATTATCATCAACTGAGGATTAGAGCAGCGGACGTCCCCAAAACAGCCTTTAGGACTCGTTATGGTCATTATGAGTTCCTGGTGAAGTCTTTTGGGTTGACTAATGCCCCTGCCACCTTTATGGACTTGATGACTCGAGTGTTCAGGCAGTATTTGGACTCCTTTGTCATTGTCTTCATCGATGACATCTTGGTATACTCGCGGAGCGACAACGATCATGAGCAGCGTTACTGGTGGAGCGATATGAGGAGAGACATCTTTGAATATGTGTCCCGTTGTTTGTGTTTCCAGCAAGTTAAGGCCGAGCTTATGAGGCTTGGGGGAGAGTTGTAGAGATTGCCCATTCCTGAGTGGAAGTGGGAGTGCATCACCGTGGACTTCGTTGTTGGGTTGCCACGAACTCCTAGAGGTGTTGACAGTATCTGGGTCATCATGGATCGATTGACCAAGTCAGCACACTTCATACCCGTTCATACATCCTTCCATGCAGAGAGGTTAGCCCGTATCTACATTCGGGAGGTTGTCCGTCTTCATGGTATGCCTGTTTCTATCATTTCAGACCGGGGCCCACAGTTCACTTCTAGATTTTGGAGAGCATTTCAGTAGAGTTGGGCACCCGTGTGGATCTTAGCACAGCATTTCACCCGCAGACTGATGGTTAGTCAGAGCGCACTATCCAGGTACTTGAGGATATGTTGCAGGCCTATGTTATAGACTTTGGAGGTCAGTGGGACCATTTCTTGCCCTTGGAGGAGTTTGCGTATAACAACAGCTACCATTCCAGCATCTAGATGGCCCCGTTTGAGGCCCTATATGGTAGGCGTTGTCGCACTCCAGTTGGTTGGTTTGAGTCTACGGAGCCTAGGCCACATGGTACAGATTTGTTTCATGAGTCCTTGGAGCATGTGAGGTTGATTCAGGACAGACTCAGGACGGCTCAGAGTAGACAGAGTAGTTATGCAGACCACAGACGTCGGCCGTTGAGTTTTGTTGTGGGTGATAGAGCATTCCTCCGAGTATCACCCATGAAAAGCGTGATGAGATTTGGGAGGTGGGGCAAGCTTAGCCCCAGGTATATTGGGCTTTTAGATATTTTGAGGGCAGTTGGCGAGGTTGCTTATGAGTTAGCCTTACCTCAAGCTTTCTCAGCTGTGCATCCATTTTTCCATGTGTCGATGCTGCGCCGATATGTTCCAGATGAGTCTCATATTCTCCAGTATGATGCCATTGAGTTGGATGATCGTTTGACCTATACAAAGGAGCCAATTGCTATTTTGTCAAGAGAGGTGAAACAACTGAGGTCGAGAGCCATTCCTGTGGTTAAGGTCCGTTAGAGGCATCGTCCAGTTGAGGAGGCTACCTGGGAGATCGAGCGGGAGATGCGGGAGTAGTTCCCCAGCTTGTTTGAGCCCTCAGGTACTTCTTAATCCTTACTTTCGCGGACAAAAGTCCTTTTAGTAGTGGATATTGTAATGACCCTCCAGGTCATTTCTGTGTTAATGCCTTCTTTATGTCGTTTAGAGCTTTCCTATAGCGACCCCAAGTCATTTATGACTTGCTGGCACTGACTGTTCGGTTGCTTGGTCGTTCGTTTGGGTTTTATGCCCATTTTTCTGTTTTGGAACTTTTGAACCTTAAAAAGGTGACTTCGGTCATAACTTCAGGTAAACGACCTCATATAAAAATTATGACGATACCATCAGCTCCGGAAAGGCCAAATTAGGCTAGAAACATGGTTCGCATGAGTCCCGGGGTTTTCGGTGTGAATTTGGGGCCGATTAGCTCTTTAGCCTTCGAAAATTGGCCTAAGGTTGACTTTGGTCAACTTTCTTGGAAAATGCACTCGGATGAAAATTCCGACAGCGCTGTTAGTTCCGGAATGCCGAGCTTAGTCTAGAACGACCTTTCGAGAATTACCGAGAGCTTCCGATCAAAATCCGAGGCCCTTGGTAGAATTTGGCTAAAATGGCATAATGGGTGTGGGACCCACTTTTTGTCGAAACGACCTCGTATGAAAATTTTGACTGCGCCATTGAGTCCGAAATGTTGAATTTAGTGGGGTAGCATATCTGGTTAATTTTCATCAGGTCCCGAACGAATTCCGAGGGTCCGTTCGGAGACTTTAAAAAAAATAGCAAAAATCTGATTGCTGGTGCAGACCTTTAGCGACTAGAAATTAGACTTTAAGTGACCAGAAATCGTCTTTAGCGACGAGGTCGGGTTTTATAACCCAGAAATTTCAGCTTTCACCCTCATTTTCAAATGCCGATTTCTCCCTCAGCCAAGCTCCGATTTGAGTGATTCGAAGTCCTGTATTATTGTGGAGATTGAGTATACGCAGTGGAGTTATCGGAATGTGTTGGTGAACCCTCATTTGTGGTGACATTCAGCTCGAAGCTGCTGCCATCGACTTATGATTTCTTCTTCATTTTAAATTTTGATATCTCGAGTTCTAGAGCTTTATTTTTGGTGATTCAAAGTCCCAAGTGTTCGGATTTTCATTGGCTTCGTGGATTTGAGGTTGGGGTTCGATGGGTGCACCTCGTTCTGCATGAAATCGGAGGTAAACCCATTATTTGGCCTATTTTTGTTAGTTTTAGATTTGTTATTGTTTGGTTGATTGGCAGCGGATCCGACCCCTATTTGATAAACTAGATTAGGATTAGTGTTGGGGGAAGGATTTTGGA
Organism: Solanum appendiculatum; assembly: GCA_018342035.1. Lineage (NCBI taxonomy): Eukaryota > Viridiplantae > Streptophyta > Magnoliopsida > Solanales > Solanaceae > Solanum > Solanum appendiculatum. The sequence continues at coordinate 184,686 of JAGDQO010000293.1, forward strand.
CCTTTTGACGGAGTCAATTCCGGGAAATCCTGAGCGGGTCCCACTTTACCCGATTTTGACCCAAAAATTGGTCTGTCTCCGAATTTGTTAATTTATGTGTCTAAATGACCGTATTGACGCTGTGATTCTATTTTTTGTAGCGTGGCAGCAGTCTGAGGCTGTTCGGAAGGGAAAATCTCAAATTGAGTGACTTGGAGCGCGCGTGATCACCTTTTTCGTAGGTTACGGCTTCCCTTCTTTCTAGACTGAGCCTGATTGTGTAAATGCTAGTAGATATTTGTGAATCTTGGGTGGTTAGTTATTATTGTTTCCCTTGTTCCCAATTTCCTCAGTTTAGAGTTGACTATTGGGTTATTATGAGCTAGTATCATGCTATAGGTTGGGCTGTTGATTTGATTTGCTGATATGCATGTTGTGGGGTATCTGTTGGTGGTTATCTGATGTTGCATGAGGGGGTCCGGGTGAATCTGTTTGATGATTGACTGATTATTGTGATTCTGCCTTAGAATAGGCTGTGATTTGTTGACATAGTCTCATGTACCTAGTTGACTTGAGTGTGTATCTGACATTGTTTCGGATGGACTAGATTCTTATAGACTAATATAGCAAACTTGGGTCAGATTATGAGCCTTAGTATAGGTGTTTTCGTGGCTTTCGGACCTTTCGATTCTTTGCCTTTTATCGCTAAGATTTTTGGGATGCTGCCAAAAGATGCCGTTGTTGCACCAATTGTCGGCTGGATTGTGTTAGGCTGGGAGCCTTCGGTTGTTATATATGTGAGGGGGGCGGTGGCGCGTGATGTTTATTATCTTAGTGTATTGTTGTTGTGGCTTATCTGGTTCGTGACGGCTGGCTCCAGTACACGGCTGACGTTACTCGGTTATCACTCAGGATTTCTAGCGCTAGGCTGACGGGGGTACACTACCCGCTCCGGTCCACAACTGACGTTACACGATTGCAGACCGTTATTTCCAGTGCGAGTCCGTGGAGCATAGGTTACTAGTCCCAGCTACGCGACCGACATTTCTGGTGGAACCAGTATTTCCAGCGTTAGACTATCGAGTGTGGGCTGTTTATTCCAGTCCGAGACTGAGGTTGCCTGGTTAGAGTCTGGCATTTCCAGCTCGTGACTGATGACTGAGCTGGGTTCTGATATTTTTGACTGAGCTGGGCTCTGATGTTTATGACTGAGCTGGGCTCTGATATTTATGACTGAGCGGGGCTTTGATGGTAATGATTGGAGGGGCCGTGGTGTTGTTTTGGAGTTGGTTATTCCTTTGTTTCTGTAGAATAGCTCTTCTGTGTACCTGTCGGGCTTATGGGGGTCCGTTCAGGTTTTATTTAAACTTGCGCATGAGTGTGCCCAGTTGGTCTTATGGGGGCTTAGCTGGGTTTATTTTAGTTATTTCTTTGTGCTTCCTTTCAGCTTTTCCGTTTCATGTTTTGTTGACCTCTGTTTGTGATGATTCTATCTTGTCTGCCTGTTTTTACCCTTCTTGTTCAGTCGGCCTATGATGCCTACTGGGTACCTGTTGTTTTGGTACTTATACTACACTCTGCAGCTGTATTCGTGATGCAGGTCCGCGCACCAATTATCAGCGTTGAGATCGAGCCAGGAGCTGTCAGTTCGGGAGACTAGGGTGAGGACTTGGCATTTTGGGATCACCAGTTTCCTTCTGTTTATATATTTTGGCTTGTATTTTATTTTCGAGACAGTTGTTTCAGTGGTCCACTTTTGGGACTTGTACTCTTTTTAGTAGTTTTGTACTTGTGACTTCCTGGTTTTGGGAGGTGTTGTATATATTTAGTCTGGTTCGTTCCACCTTTCGTGATTGCTCTTATTGTATGCTTCCGCTTGGTTATGGATTAGTTTCCACCCTTAGTCCCGTTACTGTTTAGTTCCGAGATAGGGTTTTGGCTGGCCTACTGGTGGGTTGGTAAGTGCCATCATGCCTTGAGAAATTGGGTCGTGACAGTGTCACTATCCTATTGGCTACCCTAACAATTAATTAAAATAATTTTAAAAATCAAACCCACCCGCTCCCCCCCAAAAGCCCCACCTTAAAAATACCCAAGATCTTTTAACCCAACCCATCGAGGTATATAATCTTGTCCTATTAACTTTGTTTCTTCTTCCTGGCCAGTGGCCACTACTACAATTTGCTTAGTAAGGGCCATTTCGAAAATGAAGGATAATGACTCTTTATGATGAGATTTGATGCTTTCCGTTCCAAATTTGTCATTTAAGTTGAGGTTTTGTATTAATTATGGTTTAAAATATTTCCAAGATTTTCTAAATCTAAATTATTACTAAATGCAAATTTTCTTGAAGAATCTAGAATTTCTGGCAGCATAAAACCTCAATTCACTAGACTTTGCTCATGTTCAGCAGGATTTTAACTCCAAACAAAATGAAGGATAATGACTCTTAATGATGAGATTTGATGCTTTCCGTTCCAAATTTGTCATTTAAGTTGAGGTTTTGTATTAATTATGGTTAAAGTTTTTTCCAAGATTTTCTAAATCTAAATTAATTACTAAATGCAAATTGTCTTGAAGAATCTAGAATTTCTGGCAGCATAAACCCTCATTTCACCAGACTTTGCTCATGTTCAGCAGGATTTTAACTCCATAACAATTGAAGATACTTGGGCAAAACTATCTAAATGAGGGAGCAAGTTCTAGGCAAAATAGTGTCTTTGCTACAAGGTCGTAAGAAGATTACATGGCCTTGTCGAGGGGATGATGGATTGGGTTAAAAAAATTTGGGAATTTTTATGGGCGAAGTGGGTGGGTTTTGGTCTTTTTAATTATTTTAATTAATTGTTAAGGTAGCCAATAGGATAGTGGCATGTCATTAATGAATTTGTTAATTGAGGTTATGATTTAGTCCGTTAAAGATGAGGGAAAAATAGAGCCAAAAGGTTGATGTCGAGGGCATTTTAGGCACGAAAGGTAGAAGAAGGATAATTTTGTACCAATTCACATAATTGAGGGTATTTTAGGCCCTTTTCTATTCATTTATTAAATTGGCTGCTACATAAGCAACTCTATTGCATAGAAAATTAATTGTGATACAAAAGTTACATAGACACGTGGTACTATTTTGCTATTACGCTTTGACACATAAGAGAAAAATTGGGTTTCTTTGCTTGTATATGATTTATTAATTCGGACACTAACCGAAGCAAATTCCAATAGTAGTTAGGGTATCTTTGGGAATTTAGAGTTATTTTATTTTTAAATAGATTTTTGCTTAGGATTTAGTAGTAGGGGAATTGTTGAAAATTTGAAGTTATTTATTTATAAGTAATTTTTACTCTATAATATAGAAGGGAATGTTGAGGAGCTTAGGGTCAGCCGGTCAATTGACCGGTTTGCCCTTCTCCTTCAACTTCCTTTGTTTATATTTAATATTTTATCGCTTTTAATTTATTTGTCTTATTTTCCTTTTTATATGTTATGTATTTACAAAAATAGTGCTAAAAATCAACTTAAAATATTAAAAATTTAGTTAATTCTTAAAATTTCACCTGTACTACATAATTGGGATCAGAGGGAATAACATATATTATTTGAAAATTACATTAAGAATACTATAAATCACAATAATTAACAATTTAAAATATTTCAAAAATGTATTGAATTGGGATAAAGGGAGTAACATATATTATTTAAAAAATATGTTAATAATACTATAAATCACAACTTAAAATATTTTTTTAAAAATATATTAAAAATTTGATTAAGTCTCAAAATTTCTCATGTGCCACATAAATTGGGACAAGGAAAATAACATATATTATTTAAAAATTACTTAATTAAGAGTATTATAAGTCACAATAATTAACAATTTAAAATATTTTAAAAAACATACTAAAAATTTGGCTGAGTACAAAATTTCACATGTGCCACGTAAGTTGGGACACAATGAGTAATATATATTATTTGAAAATTACGTTAAAAGTGCTATAAATCACAACTTAAAATATTTAAAAACATATTAAAAATTTGATTAACTCTCAAAATTTCACATGTGCCACATAAATTTGGACATGGGAAATAACATATATTATTTAAAAATTACTTTAATTACGAGCACTATAAGTCACAATAATTAACAACTTAAAATACTTAAAAAAACATTCTAAGAATTTGGTTGACTTCAAAATTTCACATGTGTCACATAAGTTATGACAGAATAAGTAACATATATTACTGGCAAAATATGTTAAAAGTATTATAAATTACAATAATAAAGAAAATATCACATGTGCCACAAATTTATTTGAGAAGTACGTTAAAAATATTATAAAAATAATTAACAACATAAAATGTTAAAAAATTTATTCTGCTAATTTTATTTGTGTCACATAAATTAAAACAAATAAAAGAAGGTCAGGTTTTTTTATCTAGTATATAATAAGAGACTAACAAAGGAGCTTAGGGTCATGCTGCTTGCCGACCAAAAAGACCTTGTCCTTTTTCATTTATTACATTGGCTGCTACATAAACAGCTCTATTGCATAGAAAATTAACCTTATCCCTTTTCATTTATTAAATTAGCTGCTACATAAGCAACTCTATTGCATAGAAAATTAATTGTTATACAAAAGTTACATGGACACTTGGCACTATTTTGCTATGACGCTTTGACACATAAGAGAAAAATTGGGTTTCTTTGCTTGTATATGATTCATTAATTCGGAAACTAAACGAAGCAACTTCCAATAGTAGTTAGGGTATCTTTGGAACCTTAGAGTTATTTTATTTTTAAGTAGATTTTTCCTTAAGATTTAGTAGTAGGGGAATTGTTGGAAATTTGAAGTTATTTTATTTATAAGTAATTTTTCCTTGACATTTTATATATAGTTACGTCAAGCTCTTGGCTTCGTATCAATATTAGGTATTCAAAAAAAAATAGAGATAATTTATTATCATATAAATATATAAAATATATATATATATATATATATATATATATATATATATTAGTTTAGAATGATTTATTACCTTACAAAAATATATATAAGTTATTTAAGATTTAAAATTTAAAGTTATTTAAAATCATTACCACTTAAAATCTACAATGTTAATACTATTTATAAATATTCATTTTACACTTACTAAGATGATTTACTATTATACAAATTTAAAATTATAGAACTTATTTTAGATTTTAAAAAATTAAAATTATTTAATCAACATTATTTAAAAAGTAATCTCGTGAAGAAAAGATATTGGAGGATAAATTTTATTATTTAATAACCTAGGATATTTTTAAAATATATGAAATATTTGATTAACTCTCAAAATTTCACATGTGTCACATAAATTGAGAGACCTAAAATAAAATATATTATTTAAAAACTATGTTAAAAGTATCATAAATCACAATAAATAACAATTTAAAATATTAAAAAAATTATACACAATTTTAGTTGACTATCTTTATTTTATCAATGTCACATAAATTAATACAAATAAAATATAAATATTGGGTTCGTGTGATATAACTAGTTGTAGCTAAATAAATTAGCCTGAACTAATTTTAAATCAATAAAATTGTGAAAAAGGCAAATATTATCTTTGAACTATGCGAAATAAACCACTTATACCCTTGTTAGATTTTGGGATAAAAAAATGTCCCTACCGTTATTCCAAGAGACCAAAAATACCCTCAAGAGTTAATAACCTAAATTTTTAGCCACGTGGGACTAATCCTTCCACCTAAGCATTGCCAACTAGGATTTACTACAAAAAAATAGACCTTTTGCAGCGACAAAAGTTGCCTCAAACTCCCAAAATATTGCCACTAAAGGTTTTGTCTATTGATTAAAGATGCATAAAATGTCCTTTTTTCTACTGAATAAAACGTATTTTCTTCGTTTCAATTTATATGAGTTAGTTTGACTTGTCATGAAATTTAAGAAAAAAAAGAAAGACTTGACATTTTTGATCTAAAATAATATCATAGATATTTGTGTTGCTAGAAATCTATAATGACCCTTTAGGTTATTAATGAGGTCTTATTAAACATTTTGGAGATCTTAATGAGGTCTTATTAAACATTTTGACCTAATAAACACATCTGCAGGTATTTTCACAAGACAAAGCAATTTATGAAGCTGTTGAGAATTCTTTCATTTCAATATATGTTAGGAAGAACCAAGAGGTAACTGCAAAGAATCTCTTGAATCTTACTATCAATTCAATTATTGGAGATCTTGCTTCACTGGAGTTCCTAATTGGAGCCTTAATGTCCAAGGGCGACTTAACGAGTAGCACAATATGTAAACTATAAAATCATTCCAATTGTTTTCTTCTGAATTGCTAAATAAGAAATATAGTGAGCCGTGACCCAAATAAAATGCGCACTGTAACACTTAACCCATCTCTCTGTAGCTCATGATTAACAACAATCTCTAAAGCTTCTAAATCAGTACACATCATGTAGTACCAAAATAAACATCTGATATTTGTTTCATGTTCTCTCCACCATGAGCTCCTCAAAAAAATAATTGCAACCATTCTACCATGCTTCAAAACAAATTTTATAACTTCTTGAGTCACGCCTCACTATATTTCTTATTTAGCAATTTAGAAGAAAAACAATTGGAATGATTTAATAGTTTACATACTATGCTGCTCGCTAAGTCACCCTTGGACATTAAGGCTCCAATTAGGAACTCCAGTGAAGCAAGATCTCTAATATTTGAATTGATAGTAAGATTCAAGAGATTCTTAGCAGTTACCTATTGGTTCTTCCTAACATATATTGTAAGGAAAGCATTCTCAACAGCTTCATAAATTGCTTTTTCTTGTGAAAATATCTGCAGGTGTGTTTATTAGGTCAAAATGTTTAATAAGACCTCATTAATAAAACATATTGAAATCAGTTGTTGCTCCGATTATACAAAGTTAACATTACCAGTGGCAAAATTTTCCGGAGGCAGGCTTCTGAACCTTCTATTTGGAAATGTCTGCATCTCATCAGTAGAAGAATTGTATTATCCACATCTGTGGTAGAAGATGAAGCCATTAATCGGACAAGGGTTCTCATTATGGCGACACACAATTGAAAGCGCCAAACATTTTCAGCCCCTACTGTATCCTTCACATAATTTTTCAGAGGCAGTCCTTCCTATCTCTCTGATAAGCGAAGAAGCCATGCTACCATCAGCAATATCTTTTAAACCCAATCAACTGCATCAGCCAAATGGGACACTGCAAAATCATATTTGTGAACCAGATGCAAAATTGAAGCACATGATTGTGCCGCATAGTGGTATTTGGTAATTGGTAGCACATGTTCTGATTATGCGAGTCAAGGTGTCATTTTTCTCTGAATCTTTTAAGATAACCATATTCTCAAACATCGAAAAAGCATTTCTACAGCAAACCACATCATCAGATTGAGTTAGTATTTTGATCCACTAAAACATAATCAGCTCAACAAAAAATAAAAAACCTTACTTCACAATGAAGGAAGTAATTTTCATCAGGGTTTGATGATCCAAGGAGCACCGAGAGGTTGATCTCTAATGAATTTGCAACTGAGTTCAGTATCCTTGTCCTTTGTGATTCCCAATTCCATGCACTAACAAGTTGCTTCTTTCGACTATTGGCGACCACCTAAAGCAAATCAAACGTACTCTCAATTGCCCTCAAAATTTTAGTATGATACAAAAAGGAACATATACTTTCAAGAAGAGCTATAAAGGTAAAAAATACACATAAGGACATCCCAAAATCAACTAAACTCAAATTCTCGAGAATCCCTTGAACCTAAGATCATTTTTAGAACTCCCTTTGTTTCAATTTGTTTGTCTTACCTTCCTTTTTAGGCTTTTTAAAAAAGAATGCCTCTTTCCTAATTTGACATCTCCTTAATTTCATTATCCCGCATGGCATGTTTTAGACCAGAAAATCAAAGAACATTTTGGTACAGTATACAATTTTAGTTTTAAGACTACAAAATTCAAAAGTACTTTTTACTTTCTTAAACTTTGTGTCAAGTCAAACAAAGATATTGAAACTGAGGGAGTAACAACCTTTGAACATTTTTAGTATCAACTATACATGCAGGATTACGATATTCTATTACCAGCAAGAAGACACATTCAAACATGCAGTTTCATTGACTAAAAACAGTAAATTCAGTATAAGTCATTCATAAAAATTGCACTACTTGGGAATATACTACATGCATCTCTCACTCTCTCACTCACACACACACGCTATCAGATAAAGAAAGGAGCTTACTTTTTAAATGTTGTTAGAACTAGATTTAGACTCCTCAGTGAGCACAATATGAATGAGGAAGAAAGTGTATATTCGGAAAGCATTTTGATATGATGCAACTCCATCAGAAAGCGAACACTCATCCTCCTCACTTTCATTCTTCTCTTCATTAGCATTTCCATCCTTCTGCTAAGACACCCTCAAGAGAGAATCCACAATAGGGTGCAGAACACTGAGATTAGACCTAACTGACTCCACAAGATTGAGCTTACAACCAAGAGTAAGGCATGGAAACTCCTTCACTAACGAATACACAAGATCGAACACATCCTGCTCCTCCACACAGAATAGCTCTTTGTCAGATAAGTCAAAGGAGACACCTGTTTAATTGCAAACAGAAAACAACAAATTTAGAGAAATGAGTTGGAGAAATCGTAAAAGAATGACAACCCAGATGGAAAATTTGAAAAGAAAACAAACAGAAGAGAACCCAGATGGCAAAATGGCAAGGAATGTGAACTAAGTAGGAAAATAAAAAAAGAATGAGAACCCAGATGGATAATTTCAAAAGAGATTGAAAATTTGGTCTTGGGAGTTTCGGTAAGGTGAAAACCCAAGATGGGAAAAACATACGATGAATTCTTGCAATTCAGAAGGACGAAGAGCACAAACTAAAGTGGGATTTTAAACTGAGGGGCGACTGCAATCTGAGTCTTACTCTTCAAGAGGGCCTGAACTTAATGGAAATATGAAAGATTGAGCCATTTAAGAGTAAGGTTTGAAGATTTATGTAGAGTAAAATGGAGGGAATTTCCTGATCTGATTTTGAATTAGCATAAAGTGATAAAGAAGGAAGGCGGGGTGGGGGGGTGGTAGAGTTTGAAATGGGAAATGTGGGTGTATGAGAGCGGGAAGATGAAGAGGAAAGGCACAAAATTAAATATTTAATTGCAAAAACCTAGGCAGAGAATGCACCAATCTTCGCCAATGAGGCAAACAAAGTCCTTGTAGCAGCTTTTAACCTAGTAATCAAAGGTGATCTTTGCATAGAAATCAAAGTGTAGACTATTGCTAGGCTTGTTATTTCTTTTAAAGGGACTTGGATAGAGAACCGAAACAGTAACAACTACTATGTCTCAATATCGTACAAGTTGGATTCACAAACAAAAATAAATTTGTAGAAAGACCAAAATCAAATGTGGAACAAAAGAAGTTCTTAAAATATGGAGAATTGTATCCCATATGATCCATAGAATTGCCTCAGAGTGTACTGGAACTCAATCAAGAACTAAATATTTCATTTTCAGGAAAATGATCCACAACATGATTAGGCTCAGAGGACCATTGACCATAAAAAAAGTTAGCATACAATGCAGTTGACAGGAAAGTTAACTGCCCCGACGTAATTGAAAATGCAAGGAAACGTTTAATTCTAAGAGGGTGGGCTAGGACCTTCTCCTGAACCTGGTTATTCTTCTAGTGGAATTGGAAGTATCAAGATTTTGATCACTTTTGTTGCTGTTCTTAGCTCTGGATCTAGTGGAACCTGCACATGTACAAGTGTTAGTGTTTGCTCACCCCGTTAGAGAAACAAGATGCAAAGGATATAGGATGTTGTAAGGAACCTCTGGTGCGACTTATAGGGGATTGAACTTCATTTTCATCAATTGTTGAATCAGTCACCTCACTGGAAACATGAGAATTTGCTTCCAACTCAGCACATCCTGGTTGCGAAGGTGAACATTCTGTTTGCACTTCCATTGATGGATCAATTACTTCAAAATCTGTTACATGACTAAGAAAATGAAGTTACAGAAAATTCAAAATAACCAAATTCGGCACTAAGCCCACTCCTTTCCATTATGGATCATCTGAAACGGAACAGATACAACAATCCTGCATCATGTTGGCTTCATTCATTTTTTCAATATAGTTTGCACATTGACTTCGAAAGTTTTATCAATCCATTTCACCACAAGCCTCTTTAGATATCTCCAGCTCTCTCGCCAAAATGACTTTAGAGATATTTTTATCAGTATCTACTTTTAAATGTACAATTCTGAAAAAGCCCATCATTTAAATTTTATATGGATTTTTGAAAGAAAATTTGTAGTGATGGATCAACTATTTATATAAGTTACTACCGCATAAGGTCTTGTTAACAACTACTACCTCCTCTACATTGTTTTAAAGTTCTTTGGCTGAATAAAAGCATAAATGACCCGTATAAATTAAAGAGACAAGCATGAAGCTCTAGTTCCCTCCGCCATAAATATTTTCAAAATGAGAACCTTGTAAATAAAACATGAAATAGTAATAACTGAATGAACAGGCAATAGACTTGGAGAAAACTACCTTTAGTAATTTCAGATTCACCGATTTCCTCTTCTTCTTTTTCAATCATCGTGATGCTCTCCAAGCTCTCCACTTTCTGTTGAAGGCTTTGAGCATTTTTGGCAGTTAGTTCTTGTTCCTTCCTCTCAATGTCTTATTTATTCAACTTTTCTTCAAACTCCTCAATGCATTATTTGAGTTCAGGTTTAGCAAACTTCTTCCCCTAAATGAAGACACTCAAATAGGCAAATAAAGTGCACTTGGTTTCTTCAAGCGTGTTCCCGAAGGGTACTTTCCCTGCCAGAAATTGCATTTTCAGCTCTTGACCTCGCTTTTCCTCAAGTTCACTTGGTTTCTTCAAATATCTCTTAAATCAACTCTCCATTTCATTTTCGTGCAAATATGAAAAAAAATCACATTAAAAGAAATGAGTGGAAATCCACCACTCATCAACACCCCCAACTTTGAAACTTCGCTTGTCCTCAAGTAAAGAAAATCAAAAACACAAGAGGGTTTTATTTCAAAACACACCACAAATCAATTTTCCTTTCTCAATTAAGCACAAAGGATTAGGCTTCGGTTGGTACTAACAAATAGTCCACAAGCAAACTTTTCACAAAAGAAATCCTCTCATTAAGATGAAACATTTTCAAAAACCAAGAATCATTTAGGTGACAACAACTCAAACTCAAGAAATTACTCAACTCATTAACTCTTTCACGTGCTCACTTGACTCAATTAGGAATTTTCAAAATCACCACTTTTTCAACTTACATGCCCTCATAAGAAAGAAGTGTCCCAAAACCACACACACATATAAACAAGACAAGGGACAAAGATGCAACACGTGCACTCCCAAAGAATTGTCTCATGCACACAAATGTCACACCATAGGCTTGCCCATATTTTCAATCAACATTGACTCAACTCCATTTTGTTATAAATTTCAAAGGAACTTGTTAAGCAAGTAATGTAAGGCTTAGGGAAGGTTAGGATATCATTTAGGTATAAGTGACTACACCCTCCTTGAACAATACAAAACAACTCATCATTTACTTACTCCACTTTTCTTTACATTTCAAACCTATGCAAATTCCACACTACTTTTCATTTTTCTATTCTTATTTCCACTCTAGATGCCTCACATGCAACCATTTTCAACTTTTGGTGAATTCAAGTCTCATTTATTCATTTTCTTTCTTTCTTTTTCAAAGTTTTTTCTTTCTTTAGGACTTCCCATCCATCCTTCAATTTCTCTCTTTTTTTTCTTTTTTTTATATCAAGCCCTCATGTGGTACGCATCCCTTCAATGAATTTCCCATAACAACCTAACTTAGGCTTTTAGCCTCAACTTTCACAACTTCGAGTTCAAGGAGGGAAGGGTTCAAAAGTGAGTTACTTTTTAAAAAAGGATTAGGCTCAAAGGGAACAACTGAGGATATATTTAGTACAAAGGTGGAATTTTAGGTCAAGTGGACTTCAAGAACATCAAAGAAAGCCTAAGATCATTTCTCCAACCAAACTCAATCAAGACCAATATTTCAAGACCAACCAAGTTCTAGGTGACAAAAGTAAACACAAGGCATTATTCAATAACTCATCACACATGGCCTGCAAATCAATCAAGATGGTTCAAAATCTTACTTCAGTTTCAAAATAAAAGTAGCATTGAACATTTTACCGCTAACGAATCAAAAGTCACAAAAAGAGTTTTAAGTTGTCACAAAATCATTCATAGCTCAACCTTTTAAAAATGGAGAGGTATGCTCAACACTATTCACATGCATGACTTTGCTCTTAGCACCAACAAGTCAAAACCTTCCCAAAAAGATGATGATTTTCCCTTAAGAAAGCCGTCAATCAATCCATCATCAGGCAACCTCATGCATCTATTCAGGAACGGCTACTCAGACTTCACCACAATCAACACCAATCAAACACTCACAACCAATCAACGATTTGCCCTTAAGAAAGTCATCACTCTCTATCCATCATTGGGCATCGTCAATCAAAATCTTATTATCAAAACAAAACAAAGAAGCTATAAACTACAAATCAAAAACTAAAATAGACCAATCCAATACAATATCAACAGAAACATCCACAACATCAAGTCTCGACAAGGGCACACCAATCCATAACGAAGAAAGAAAAGTACGCCTGACAAAGGCACAATCACAGTATGTAGAAACAATCAACATAATGACTACAAGGGAGGCACCCCCAATTGAAAATGAGATTGTGTCCTCACAGTCCAAATATCAAAAGAGAATACGAGGGACTCCCTAAACTGCATCACTCTAAGCTCGAGCCGGTAGGAAATGTGAGGTCCTCATCTGAAGCACTGCTACCACATAAGCTCATAAGCTTTCCCATCATCTTGCTCTAGAACTTTCTCTTTGACCGATCATGCTCGCGAAATGTCCTCTGCCTTTACTTGATCTTGCCCTGCCTCCGATTCAAATGCTCAAGCCGATCAGACATCACTTTCTATGCAGCAACTACAAAAGTAATAGTAGGTGGAGGAACACCCTCTGAGGTGGGGGCTCCAAATGAGCCAGAAGGAATGCTAGCCATCATCTCTCTGAAGTACTAATGCTCAAGCCGGTCAGACTGTAATGTTGAAGTACTTGGAAGCCTCTGCAACATGCTTACAGAGTGCAAAAGAACCTGTCAGAAAACTCAACACTAATCCTGCCCCTAGAGCCTGCAAATTGATCAACATTTAAATAGTAAGCTTCAAGAGAGGGCTTCATGGTACTCATGCTACACTTTGCATCTGTTTCGTGATGCAAGATTTGGTACTAGCTATCAGCGGTAATCGTTCAAGCCTATTGCGGCTGCTTATCGGAGGCGAGGGTGAGCACTTGGCATCTAGGACTTACCTATCTCCTTCTGTATTATGTATTCTGTATAGCTAGTCTTTTGCTTTGAGAGACAAGTTTTGTTTTGGTCGACTTTTTGGACTTGTACTCTTTTGTTAGAACAACTCTGTACTTGAGGTTGGCTAATTTATGAACCACCATAGGCCCGGAGGTACGGTATGCCCTCCTCCTTATTTTATTTTTGCTTTTATTTATGTTAAGGCTTGGGGGTGTGTGGCTCAACACCTGACCACCACGAGGGGTGAGATCCTTGGGTATGGTCGGTTAAAAAAAAAAAAGAAACTCTAAATAATAAACCCTTAGAAATCCTTAACCCTAAAACTAAAGAAATCTTTAAAAAAACTTAAAACCCTAACCCTAAACAACCCTATGCCTAAACCCTAAGCCCTAAGAAACTCTTAACCCCAAACCCTAAGAAACCATAAACCCTTACCTCTATGAAATCCTAAACCATAAACCCTAAAAAACCCTAAACCTTAAGAAATGCTAAACCCTAAAAAAACCTTTTAAAACCGTACACCTAAAAAAACCCTAAAAACCCTAAGCCCTAAGCCCTAAATATTAAAAAACCCTAAACCTAAAATACTAAACTCTAAACCCTAAGAATCCCTAAATCCTAAACCCTAAGAAACCCTAAACCCTAAACCCTAAGAAACCCTAAACCCTAGGGAGTTGTAAACCCTAAAAAACCTTCAAAAATCTTAAACCTAAAAGACCCTATAAACCCTAAAAAACCTTTAAAGCCCTAAAAGAAACTACGGCTAAACCCTAAACCCTAAAAAATCCTAAAAGAACCTAAACCTAAAACCCTAAACCCTAAGAAACTCTAAACCATAAACCCTAAAAACACCTTAAAATCCTAAACCTAAAAACCCTAAAAACAAACCTAAACCTAAAAAAAACCCCAAAAAAACCTAAGCTCTAAACCCTAAATCCTAAAAAAAACCTTAACCTAAAACCCTAAACCCTAAACTCTAAATCCTAAACCTTAAGAAACCCTAAATGTTAAACCCTATGAAACACTAAATCCTAAGAAACTGTAAACCCTAAAAACCCTAAACCTAAAAGACCCTAAAACCCTAAAAAAATCCTAAAAAAACCTTTAAAAACACTATAAATCCTAGGCCCTAAACCCTAATTCCTAAAAAATCCTAAAAACCCATAAACCTAAAACCCTAAACCCTAAACCCTATGAAACTCTAAACACTAAATCCTAATAAACTCTAAATGCTAAGAAACCGTAAGAAATCCTAAACCCTAAGAAACCTTAAAAATCCTTTAAAACTTCTAAGCCGAAAAAGCCCTTAAAAAAATTCTAAACCTAAAGAAACCAAAAAAAAAAAAACCTAAGCCCTAAGCCGTAAATCCCAAACCCCAAAAAAAACCTTAAAACCCCTTAACCTAAAATCTGAAACCCTAAACCCTTAGAAGCCCTAAGAAACCCTAAACCCTAAAAAATCATATACCTAAAACTCAAAACCCTAAGAAACCCAAAACCCTAAACCTTAAACCCTAAATACTAAACCCAAAGAAACCCTAAGAAATCCTAAACACAAAACCTTAAGAAACCCTAAACTCTATGAATCTAAACCCTAAAAACCTTTTAAAACCTTAAACCTAAAAGACACTAAAAACCCGCATAAAACCTTTAAAAACCCTAACCTAAAAAACCCCTAAAACCCCTAAACCTAAAACCCAAAACCCTAAGAAAATTTAATAAACCCTAAATCATAAGATACCCTAAGCCCCAAACCCTAAGAAACTCTAACCCCTAAATCCTAAGAAACCCTAAACCCTAAGAAACCCTAACCCTCAAAACCCTAAAAAACTTTTAAAAACCATAAACCAAAAAAACCCTACCAAAAATTGTAAGCCTAACCTTAAACCCTAAAAAAACCCTAAACATAAAATCCTAAATGCTAAACCCAAAGAAACCTTAAACCCTAAAACCCAAAAGAAAGCCTAAAAAACCTTAAACACTCTAAACCTAAAAAACCCTCAACCTATAAAACTCTAAAAAAACCCTAAGCCCTAAAAAATCCTAAACCCTAAACTCTAAGCAACCCTAAAACCTAAGAAACCCTAAACCTTAAACCCTATGCCCTAAGAAACCCTAAACCCAAAGAAATCCTAAAATTAAACCCTAAGAAACCCTAAACCCAAAGAAATCCTAAAATTAAACCCTAAGAAACCCTAAACCCTAAGAGACCCTAAACCCTAAAAAACCCTAAAAGCCCTAATTAAACTTTAAAAACCCTAAATGTAAAACACCCTAATTCCTAAACCCTAAACCCTAAAATACCTATAAAAACCCTAAACCCTAAATCCTATGAAACTCTAAACCCTAAAAACCTTAAACCCTAAGAAACCCTAAACCCTAAAAAATCCTAAAAATCTTTAAAAATCTAAAAACCTTTAAAAAACACTAAACCTAAAAACCCTAAAAAAACCGAAGGCCTAAACCATAAATAAAAAAAAACCCTAAAACTAAAACCTTACACCATAAAAACCCTAAACCCTAATCCTTAAAAACCCAAACCCTAAAAAAACTAAACCAAAAAACCCTAAACCTAAAAAACTCTAAACCCTAAATCTAAAACCCTAAATCCTAAGAAACTCTAAGAAAATCTAAACCCTAAATCCTAAACCTTAGGGCCTAAACTATAAATCCTAAGCACTAAGAAACCCTTGTGACACCCCAAGTTTTCAAAGAAAGGAAATTACAGTTTTCAAACTGATGATAGTGACCTACGGGCCGTAGGTGGGGAATCGTCGATGGCACTGTGTATTCCAGGATTTCCAAGTTTCTGAACCTTGACCTACGGAGCAACAGGATGGGTCGTCGTTCAGTTGACGATCCATAGATAGCTTCCGTAGGTGCCTTCCAGACTTAGTCAAAATTTTCAGTTCTAAAGTTTGACCTACAATGGACATGTACGGACTGTCGGTCCAACAACGGGCCGTACATGGGTGTCGTCGTTGCAGGATCCAAACTGATATTCTTTAAATCCAACGACGGAGGGACAGGACGGTCCGTCGTTTGACTTATGGACCATAGGTCCCCACCGTCGATTGCCCCCGACAGTTATTAATTTAAGGGCTTTTGGTCTTTTCCCTAATTGATCACCTATTAATCTAAGTTGGTTATACCCTTAACCCAGACCCTATATATATTTTCTAAGCCTAATTCTATCAATTCTAACTCATTCCCAAATTCTCCTCTCTCAAATATTTCTCTCTCTAAGAAAATTCTCTCAAGCTTCAAGGAAGAAGAAGGCTAGGATCCTCCATCAATTTCCATCAATTTCTTGTGGGCTTTGTTGAGGTATGATAGTATTCACCATTTGGATCCTTTCCTCCAATGGGTCCTCACTTTCTTCAAGGTTCAATCTCTCCAAATTGAATTTAGCGTTTTTGATCAATTCTTATGGGTTCTTCAATTATGATTTAAATTATTGATTTTATGATTCCTAGTGAACGATCTAGTGTGATAAAGTAATTTAGTGCATGAATTAGCGTGAATTACATGATTTGATGTAAAGATTGCATGAATCCCCATGAACCCATTCTATTTCTCCCTAATTTCCTAATCTATACTTTTATTGTTGGGTTGAGCTATGAATTGATGAAGTTTATGAAATCTCTATGAAGTTATGCATGAATTATGAATTATTTGAGGAATATCTTATGAATTTATCATGTTCGTGTCAAAAGCATGATTTTTCCTCTATTATGTGAGTTCCTTCAAGTATGGGTAAATTGTCTTAATTTTGGCTTTCTAAGCATATGCTTGCATTGAATTGCATGATTTGAGTTGAACTAGCATGTACCCATATGAACTCTATGATTTATGAATTTTGAGCATGATGAACTATGTAAATATGAAGCTTATGAACTTATGCATGTCTCATGTGAAGCTTAATGATGAATCAAGGGTTCTTTGAGAGTAAAGTACCAAAGTTATGATATGATGACATTATGGTTGAGTTGTGAAAGGTTTTCTCACGTAATGCTCACACTAAGAATTAAAAGAACAAGAGGAAATTACCCATGTTCTTAAGGAGCTATTCTAATGTGGGACAAGAGGCGATCACCCATGTTCCCTAATGTAGACAAAACGGCGATTACCCAAGTCTACCAATAATGAGCTTATGACTAATGTAGACAAGAGGTGATTACCCATGTCTACCTATGATAAATGAACTATGATTAATCCGTGGGAAGTATGCTTAGTACCGAGTGGACAAGTGGTGATTACCCATGTCCCATAACCTATGTGCCACCATAGGGTGATGGTCTATGATAGACACTAGCTAGTGGATCCACGTAAGCTACAAGTTAAGAAAAAGAGTCCTACCTTGGCAAGTAGGGCTGCCCTCTTTCGGTGTAGAGTAGACACCGGATTCCATGATGATAGCTCACATGGTCTTATATGTTGGTTAAGGCTTTTCCCCACAACTAATGAACACAAGTGTTGTTATGATACCTAAAGTAAAGTAAAGAAAGATGATTTAGCTTGCTTTGGCCATGGTTTATGTTTCATCCTTCTTGTGCCTTATCATGTTTTACCTTGGCCAATGCATGTCATGATATGTTTCATTCTAGCATGATTTATATGTTCTATGTGCATTGCTATCATACTTGGTACTTGATTCTACTAACGCATACTCTTGCCTACATTAACTTCTTTGGTGTAGGACTTGGCGATTCACCCTCCACTTGTGGCTAGAACTTCATAGTAGAAGATTGATAAAAGACTTGGTGAGTCCTCATCCATCCGAGGACATAGCCTAGTTGTTTTTATTTTCATGTTGCTTCTTTCATTTTGGATTGTATTGGGTTACGTCCCAAACTTTATTTTCTATGTTAGATTGGCTTTGAGACATGAGATGTAGACTTTTGCTGTTTCTTTAAAAGATTTGATATGAGAAATATCTTTTGAACTCTTAATCTTTATTATCTTGTATGGATGTATGCTAAATGGCTTGTATGAGGCCTCTCGTGGTCTTGTACGCCATGTCACGTCTAGGGGGTACCTTGGGTCGTGACAACCCTAACCCCTAAAACATTAACCCTAAGAAATCCAAAAACCTAAGAAACCCTAAGCCCTAAAAACCATTAAAAACCCTAAAATTAAAAGACCCTAAAAACCCTTTAAAAGTTCTAAAAACCTTTAAAAACCTATAGCTAAAGAAACCGTAAGCCCTAAATCCTACACCCTAAAAAACCCTAAACCTAAAACCCTAAGAGAACCTTAATCCTTAATCCCCAAGAAACCCTAAACCCTAAACTTTAAGAAACCCTAAATCCTAAGAAACCTTAAACCCTAAAAAATCCTTTAAAACCCTAAACCTAAAAAAACCCTAAAACTAATCCTAAGCATTAATCTCTGAACCCTAAAAAACCCTAAACCCTAAACTTTAGGGCTTAAACCCTGAACCCTAAGTCCCAAGCCCTAAGAAACCCTAAAACCTAAGAAACCATGAACCCTAAAAACTCCTAAAGAACCTTTAAAAACTCTAAACCCAAAAAAACCTAAGCCCTAAACCCTAAAAACCCCTAAAAATACCTTTTAAAAATCCTAAACCCAAAAAAACCTAAGCCCTAAACCCTAAACCCTTAAAATACCCTAATCGTAAAACCCTAAACCCTAAAGATCCTACAAACCATAAAAATCCTACAAACCCTCAAAAAAACTAAACCTAAAAATCCCTAACCCCTAAAGCCTAAACCTAAAAAAACCTACAAAAAACCTAAACCTTAAAAATCCTAAGCCCTAAACCCTATATCCAAAAAAATCCCTAAACCTAAAACCCTAAACATTAAACCCTAAACCATAAGAAACCCTAAACCCTAAGAAACCGCACGAAACCCTAAGAAATCGTAAGAAAGACTAAACCCTAAAAAACTCTAAAAACAATAAACCTAAAACCCTAAACCCTAAGCCCTAAAAAACCCAAAACCGTAAGAAACCTAACACTCTAAACCCTAAACCCTACGAAACCCAAACCCCTAAGAAATCCTACACCCTAAACTTTAAACCTTAAAAAGCCCTAAACCCTAAAAAACCTTTAAAAACCTAAACCTAAAAAACCATAAAAAAAAACCCTAAAAACCTTTAAAAGCCTAAACCTAAAAAACTTTTAAAAGACTAAACCTAAAAACCCCTAAAATCCTAAACCTAAGAAACCCTAAAAAATCCTAAGACCTAAACCCTAAACCCTAAACCCTAAACCCTAAGAAATTCATAGACTTATTTCTGCAAACCAATCCGATTTTGTTAAAGGGAGGAGTATCTCAGAGAATATCATGCTTGCACAAGAAATCGTTCAGGGCATCAAGAAAAAGAATCCAGGGGGAAATGTGGTTATAAAACTCTACATGGCCAAAGCTTATGACAAAGTTTCATTGGCTTTCAATTGCCTTGTTCTCCGGAGAATGGGCTTTTGTGAAGTTATTATTGATATGATTTGGAGGACTATGGTTGACAATTGGTACTCTGTCATTGTGAATGGCGTTAGACATGGTTTCTTCCACTCCACCAGAGGCTTAAAATAGGGTGATCCTCTTGCACTTGCCCTATTTATTTTAGGAGCAGAGGTTCTATCCAGAATGATGAACAACCTTCATCATAACCAGTTCTTTAGAAGTTTCTACATGGAAAAAAGAGGTCCACAAGTTAACCACCTAAGTTTTGCAGACGATGTTATCATTTTACCTCGGGTGGCAAACGATCTATTGAGTTGATAATGCAGACACTTACTGATTATGAAAATTGCTCTGGTCAGCTTATCAACAAGAACAAAAGTCACTTTATTGTCTCCACCAATGCACATCCCCCTACTATTGCCTCAATAAAAGAGATCATGGGCTTTGCATAGAAAGATTCCCCGATTAATTATCTTGGATGCCCGCTCTACATTGGGAGACAGAGGATCTTTCACTTTTCTGGCATTATCTCTAAAGTGGTGGGCAGGATCTCTGGCTGGCAGAATAAAATGCTTAGTTATGATGGTAAAGCTACCCTTATTAATTATGTTCTTCAGTCACTCCCTATTCATCTTCTTAGCTCAGTTTCTCCTCTTCCTACGATCCTGAAAGAGATTGAAAAGTTGACTGCGGACTTCTTTTGGGGCATGAAAAATGTGAAGAAAAGATATCATTGGGCATCTTGGGAAACCTTATGTTATCCTTGCGATGAAGGTGGAGTCAGTTTCAGGAAAATTCATGATGTTTGCAAATCTCTTCAACTCAAACAGTGGTGGAACTTTAGGACTAAAGAATAACTTTAGAGAGAGTTTCTTTTGGCTAAATATTGTCAACGCTCTCACCCGGTCTCTAAAGAGTATGATTCTGGTGAATCCTTAACTTAGAAGAATCTCATGGCTAACAAACACATGGTGGAAAACAATATCCTCTGGAAGATAAACTCGGGTAACTCTAGTTTTTGGTGGGACAATTGGCTTGGCATCGGCTCTCTTGCTACTCACAGAACCTTGCTAGGAAGACCTGGCAGGGCGACTATCGCTGATTTTCTTTGTCATGGCCAATGGAGGATTAATCGATTAAATCAACAGCTCCCACAAAACTTGGTTGCTCAGATCCTTAACCATCAGATCAATTTCCAACTGGACATACCTGATCAGCCTTACTGGAAAGCCACTACCACGGGCATATTCTCTAGTTCTTCATCTTGGGGAGTGGTTAGAGATATCAAACAAACTACTTTGATTGATAGGAGGACTTGGGAGAAGCATGTTCCTTTTAAATGCTCTTTCACCTTATGGAGAGCCTTGCGGAATAAGCTTCCTACTGCAGCTAGGGTCCTTCCTTTTGATCCAGAAGTGACCACAGACTGTGTTTGTTGCCGTATTCATGGTTTTGAAAATTTCCAACGTGTATTAGTCTCTGGAAACTTTGCTAATGCTATTTGGACTTCTTTCTCTATATCGATGGGCTTCAGGCATGTTTTGAAACCTCTTAAGGACCTTCTTGTGTATTGGTGGAATCAGACTTCTACTAATGACCCTCTCCAGCTTATTATTGGATCCTTCCTATCTTTATTTCCTGGAACCTGTGGAAGAACAAGTGTGCTGCAAAGTATGGGTCTAAACAATCAAATCTGCGAAGGGTGAAGTTTGGTATTACTAGTGACATCTACAAGCTGCTAAGGACAACCTATCCATACTTTCACTGGCCTTCTGAGTGGGGACAATTGTGTGCTAGAGTGGAGTTGTGCATCCATGAGATCAGAGTCACTAAAGTTTGCTGGTCTAGACCGCCATCTGGACTAGTAAAATTCAACACCGACGGTAGTGCTCTTGGAAATCCTGGCAGAATTGGTGCAGGAGGTATACTTAGGGATTGTTATGGAGACCTCATATATGCTTTTGCTACCCCTCTTGGAGTCGGGACTAATAATCAGGCTGAGCTTGAAGCGGCTTGTATTGGACTAGAATGGTGTCTAGATAATGGTTATTCAGGGGTCATTCTTGAGGTATATTCGGAGCTTCTAGTTAGCTGGATAAGAGGCAGGATCGCGCCCCTTTGGCATCTCCATCATGCTTTTATCAGACTTCAGGACATTATTTGCCGGCTTCACACCTTTTCTTGTCGCCACATTTACATAGAGGGAAATACAATTGCTGATGCATTGTCCAAACATAGCCATACCACACTTGTTGCTGTTCACTTTACTTGGATTCATCACTTTCCTATTCATATTAGGGGGCTTCTCAAGACGGGCAAAGTTGGTTTGGCTAACCTCAGAAGAAAGAAGACTAAAAGAATTAAAGAACCACCTTGATCTCTTTTACGATCTATTTTGACTATAGTGTGGGGGCCACACCACATTAGAATGGAGCTTTCATCCCCCCTCTTTTGGTGTTACCGAGCTTTTATTCATCATGGCTCTATCTTGCTATGCAAGTTATAGCTGTAGTAAAGAAAGATCTTATAGTGCATAGGTTTTCTCTTTTCTTGCTTTCTCTTGTAAAGGGAGAGTCTCCCTTATTTATGCTTTCCTAGTCTCATTGCATCGAGAAGAGTCCTCTCTTCTAGGTGCATAGATATTAGGTTTCTTTTTCTAGTATCGGGGATGAGTTAGCTAGCCTTAGTAGGTTCGCTAATTTATGAACCACCATAGGCCCGGAGGTATGGTTTATGCCCTCCTCCTTGTATTTATGTTTCCTTTTATTTATGTTTAGGCTTGGGGGTGTGTTGCTCAACCCCTGACCACCACGAGGGGTGAGATCCTTGGGTATGGTCGGTTAAACTATTATTATTTTTTTAAAAAAACCCTTAGAAATTCTAAGAAAGCCTAAACCCTAAGAAACCCTAATCCCTAAAAAGTCCAAAAAAACCTATAAAAACCTACAAACCCTAAAAAAAACCTAAGCCCTAAACCTTTAAAAATCCTAAAAACCCAAAACAATAAATCCTAAAACCTAAAAACTCCCAAACCCTAAACCTTAAGAAACCCATAGAATTCCTAAAAACCCTAAACCCTAAACCCTAAACCCTAAAAACCCTAAATCTCTTAAATTTAAAAACCTAAACCCTAAGAAACCCTAAATTCTAAACCCTAAGAAATTCTAAACCCTATGCAACCCTAAACCCTAAAAATCCATAAAAAATGTTCAAAACCCTAAACCTAATAGACCTTAAAAACCCTAAAAAAACCTTAAAACCCTTTAAAAAATCTTTAAAAAGCCTAAACCTGAAAAACCCTTAAAAAAGCCCGAAGCACAAAAACCTTAACGAAATCCAAAACATAAAACTCTAAGCCGTAACATACCCTAAATCCTAAACCCTAAGAAACCCCAAACCCTATTCCCTAAGAAACCTTAAACCCAAAACTTTAAGAAATTCTAAACCCTAATGAACCCTAAAGCCTAAAAACCCCTAAAAACCTTAAGTCCTTTAAAAACCCTAAACCTTAAAAACCTAAGAAACCCTAACCTCTAAACCCTAAACCATATAAAACCCTAAAAACCCTAATGCTAAAATCATAAACCCTAAACCCTAAGATACCCAAAGTCCTAAAAAGATCTTATACCATAAACCCTAAACTCTAAAAAGCCCAAAACCCTAAAAAGCCCTAAACACTAACAAACCTTAAAAAACTCAAAACCTAAAAATTCTTTGAAAACCTTAAACCTAATAAAACCTTTAAAAACCCTAAAGCTAAAAAAGCCTTAAAAAATCCTAAGACCTAAACCCTAAACCCAAAAAGACCCTAAACCTAAAACCCTAAATCCTAAACCCTAAAAAACCCTAAAAATCTTAAGAAATTCTGAGAAACCCTAAAAAATCCCTAATCCCTAAAAATCCTATAAAACCTATAAAAACCTTAAACCTAAAAAACCATTAAAAACCCCTAAAAACCCTTAACCTAAAATCCTAAACCCTAAACCATAAACCCTAAAAACTCAAAGAACTCCTAAAAACCCTCAACTCTAAACCCTAAAAAACCTAAAACTCCTAAACTCTAAACCCTAAACCCTAAAAAACCCTAAATCTTAAATCGTAAGAAATCCTAAACCCTAAGAAACACTAAACCCTAAGAAATTCTAAATCCTAAATTCTAAGAAACCCTAAACACTAAAAATCTAAAAAAAACCCTTCAAAACCCTAAATCTAATCGACCCTAAAACCCCTAAACCTGAAAAACCCTTAAAAAGCCTTAAGCACTAAACCCTGCACATGAAAAACCCTTAAAAAGACCTAAGCACTAAACCCGAAACCCTAAAAGGCCCTAAGAACTAAACTCGAAACCCTAAAAGGCTCTAAGAACTAAACCCTAAATCTTAAACACTAAGAAACCCTATTCCCTAAGAAACCTTAAACCCTAAACTTTAAGAAACTTAAAAATACTAAACCTAAAAAACCCTAAGCCCTAAACCCTAAACTCTAAAAAACCTAAAGCTAAAACCCTAAACCCTAAGAAACCTTATGAAAATCTAAACCTTAAACCCTAAGTAACCCTAAACCCTAAACCCTAAACCTGAAACCCTTAAAAACGCTAAAACCTCTAAAAACCTTTAAAACCCTAAACCTTAAAACCCTAAAAAAAATGTAAGCCCTAAACCCTAATCCTAAAATAATCGTAAAACCCCTTTAAAACCCTAAACCCAAAATCCTAAGAAACCCAAAACCCTAAACCCTAAACTCTAAAAAATATAAAACCTAAACCCTAAAAACCCTAAACCTTAAACCCTTAGAAACCCTAAACCTTAAAAAACCCTAAAAACCTTTAAAAACCTTTAAAATCATTAAAACCCTAAACCTAAAAAACCCTAAAAACCTTGAAAAATCCTAAACCTTAAAATAAGGTAAACCATTCAACATGGATAATAACCAGCATGTTTTAAATAGTATTAATCTATCTTCACAAGCAACTAAGATTGCTAAACTTGAAAATGATCTTCAAAACTGGAATATTCCAGAAGAACCTTTTAAAGCTATTTATCACATAGTTAAATTCAATTTATTTACTAATCATAATATTAAAACTTGTGAATCAACTGTTGCTATAAATAATTCTTTAGAAATTATTCGTTTGTTGAATGCTAACGATATTAATCGTTATAAAAATAAATTTAATTATTTGCATATTGGTTTAGTGCAAGCTGTTGTTAAGCCTCTCTTTAGAAAAGGCTTAGATATTCCTATTTGTGTCCTCCTTAGAGATGATAGATTTCTTAATTTCGATGACTCTCTTTTAGGTGTCCTTCAGAGTAACCTTGCCGATGGTCCGATATACTTCAATTGTTATCCAAACTTTTCTATAGACATTAATGATCCTAATGTAATGGATTCTTTGACACTTAATGTAAAAACAAAAAATTTGAATAGCAAAGCCAATACTCGAGAGGTAGCGATTATCTACAGAGTATATTATCGGCTTATGTCTACAACTCTTGCACCAAGGGCTAGAATTGAGAGCCAAAAGGGTGTCACCATGCTCATGGAGACCAATCATGAGCATAGTTCCATATTCATCCCTAGACTCATCAATTGGAATGACATTCTTTCCAACAATGAATGGCATTTCGATGCAATTACTCAGCCTTCTTCCTCTCACTCAGAGAAATCTCGCATCGAAAGGGTAATTCAATACCCTGATGGTTCTATAGATCTTAAGTTCCTTGATGATCCTTTAGCAAGAACCACCTCCTCAGAAGAGCTTCATGTTCGTCCGTCCCTTCTAGGCCGGCTCCTCACGCACCTTCTTCGTCAAAAACCCCGGAGGATGATGATGATGAAGAAGACAAACTTGTCCGAAGAGACAATAGCAAAGGAAAAATTACAGGGGTAGATTTTTCTGGAAATGTCCCAAAAGTTTATTACCAGGATATCCCTACTAGCCCTACTGCTAGTGACATGGAACCTCCTCCTGATCAAAAGAAATCCAAACCAGGGTGGATAACTATGATCAAATCAGGAGAAGATTTTACTCCTAATCCCCAGATTCTTCAAGAATCCTGGATTCATCCTAACAACCAAACCAACAGGGAATGGTATGTTGCTACTTATACTCTCAAAGAAAGAGAGAATTTTGCAAGTTCTTGGATGACGGATATGAAAAGAATTCGATGTGAAATTGACTTCTTTAAGTGGTTTGAAATGACTGGTAAGATTGATGATCAGAAAGAATCTCTCAAAGTCATTATTAATAAATGGTATACCACTACCAAAAAAGTGATTGAAGTTGTTACTCCTCCTCTTGAAGGAATAAATATCCCTATTGCTGGTACCATCATAAAGGCTTCACCTTTCAAAACTACTTCCAATGGAAAATCTACTCCCTTACTATCCACTACAGACCTTGACAAAATTGTAGAACAAAACAATTATACCAACCAAATTCTTCATGTTGTCTCTAGACAAATTGAAGATTCCAAAGAAAAAGACTCTTTTTCAGGAAGGCCTATTCCTCTATCCTCTTCCCCTAACAGTCAGAAAATAGACTCAAATCCAGTTTTCAAAATCAATGAATTTTCCAGAGAAAATTATCCAAAGTCAAACATACCTTTGATATTTCAGGCAATATTTTGGATAAGGTTAATGAGAAACTAGCAAATTTCAAAATATCCGAACAGGACGGAAAGAAAGTTGCTACAATCAATGATAAAGATAATCTTGTCGAAAGACTTTCCAATGATAGATATCACACCAGAAAAAACTATCATAAAAGACCTTCTTTCCCAGATCTCTAGTATGAGGAAAATGCTTTTCTCTCTACTTCTTCTCACGAAGGAAGTAGTATAACTGAATGGAAAATTGATGGCCTTGCAGAGCATCAAATCTACAACAAACTCCATGAGATGGGAGTTGCTATCACTGCTTACAAAATAAGAAATTCTACTGACAAAGAAGCAGCTTCTATGATTGTTGCAGGATTTACAGGAATGCTAAAATATTGGTGGGATAACTATTTCACTGAGGAAACTAAACAGGTTATCTATGATGCTCATTTTACAGAGACAGTCATTAAAATGGAAGGAAGTGTGGAAGTTCCTACGAAAATTATTAAAAAAGATGCTTGTGCTACCCTTCTCTATCTATTGCTAAGCATTTCATTGGAGAACCCAAGTTATTTCAGGATAGGAGTCTCCAGATCCTTAATAATATCAGTTGTCCTTCATTAGATTATTTTACTTGGTATAAATACAATTTTATGCAGAAAGTAATGATCAAACTAGATTGTCACCTGGATTTTTGGAAAGAAAGATTCGTAAGTGGTCTTCCTCCTCTTTTTGCCGATAAGGTAAGAACCAAAATCAGAGATAGAAATGATGGGAAGATCCCATACAATCAAATGACATATGGAGATCTCATCAGTGTTATAAATACTGTTGGATTAGAACTCTGCACAGATATTAAGTTGAAGCATCAACTTAAAAAGGAAAGATCTTCTTCTAGAAAAGAACTAGGAAGTTTCTGTCAAGACTTTGGTTTTGTTTCTCTAACTCCTCCTTCAAGCAAAATCAGAAAGGATAACAAGGAGTCAAAGAAAGTTCATCGTAGTAAGTCTAGAAGAACTTCGGAGAAAGATTATAAAAAATCTTTCAAAAAGAGAAGGAAACACAAAGGATCCAAGAAATCCAAAGAGGATGTGTGTTGGACATGCGGCAAAACTAACCATAGAGCTAATGAATGCAGGTCAGGTAAGCAGAAGAAAATCAACAGTCTTGAAATTGACGAAGCAACCAAAGAAAAACTCTTTTCTATTCTTGAAGAACCTTTATCCGATTCTTCAAATAATTCTGCTGATGATTATAGCGACGAAAAAGATATCAACGTTGATTATGATTCAGATTCTAGTCAATCGGGAAAAGATTGCAATTGTATAGAGGCTTTTTTTGTTTGTGAAAATATTCCCCAAAAAATTAGAGTCCTCAGTAATGACTCTAAAGAAACTCTCTTTGACATTATCCAATATATTGATAATGATGAATCTAGGAAAAAATATCTTGTAGAGCTCAAGAATCTCCTTCTCAACCAAAAGGAAAAGCCTAAAGCTCGTACTATGGTTGAACCTTTCAGCATGAAACAAATCATGAACAGGTTTGAAAGTAATGCCGAACCTACTATTTCTGATCTTCATCATGAAGTCAAAACCCTCAAAGAGGAAATCAAAGACATTAAATCTAAACTTGAGAAAGTTGAAACTGATGCCATTGCTGAGAAAATCCTCAAAGAAATAGCCAATCAAGATCTTGAAACAGAAGTTGAAGACAATATAGGAAAGGATAAATTAGATTATCCTCCCTTTAATATTGATCACTCTGTTGAACCTACTTCTGATATTGCGACTACTTCCAGTCCAGGTATCACAGTTATTTCTTCTATCAGGCCGTAAAGCCATCATATTCCTGTTAAGATTGTAGTAAACAAAGATTTTGTTATTAATAGAATTGCTTTGCTTGACAGTGGTGCCGATAGAAATTGCATCGTTAAAGGTATTGTTCCTACTAAGTATTTGGAAAAAAGTACTTCAAAATTATACTCTGCTACTGGAGAGTTGCTTAAAATCAATTATAAGCTTTCTAAAGCTCATATTTGTAACAATAATATTTGTTTAACTAATGATTTTATTATTATTGAGGATATTAATGAAGATATCATTCTAGGAATTCCTTTTATTACTCAGATAAAACCCTTTGTCACTAATTTAAGTGGTATTACTACTTCTATTCTCGGAAAAGAATTACATTTTCCTTTTGTTAAAACTCTTTCTCAAGATGAAAGTAATTTTATTAGAGAAAAAACTGTTTTCAGAATTAATAATCTTTCTCAGCATGTTACCTTTTTAAAGGATGAAATTAAAATTAAAAAAATTGAGCAAATTTTAAAAACCTCGGAAATAGTAAGTAAAATAAATAATCTTCAGAAAAAATTTGAAGAAGAAATTTGCTCTGATTTTCCTAATGCTTTTTGGGAAAGAAAAAGACATATTGTTGAACTACCATACATTGAAGGTTTTAATGAACAGGCCATAACCACTAAGGCTAGGCCCATTCAAATGAACCAAGAAATGATGGAATTTTGTAAAGAAGAAATCAATAATTTGTTAAAAAATAAAATTATTAGATTTTCTAAATCACCTTGGAGTTGTTCTGCTTTTTATGTTAACAAAAATGCAGAAAAAGAAAGAAGTGCACCAAGGCTTGTTATCAAATATAAGCCTTTAAACATTGTTTTAAAATGGATTAGATACCCAATACCTAATAAAAGAGATTTGCTAAAAAGAACTTTTAAAGCAAATATTTACAGCAAATTCGATATGAAATCTGGTTTTTGGCAAATTCAAATTGCTGAAAAAGATAAGTATAAAACTGCTTTCAATGTTCCTTTTGGACAATATGAATGGAATGTCATGCCTTTTGGACTCAAAAATGCCCCTTTTGAATTCCAAAATATCATGAACAACATTTTTAATGATTACAGTTATATGTCCATTGTTTACATGTATGATGTGCTTATTTTCTCTGAGGATATTGATTCCCATTTTAAGACTGGTCCAGAGCCTCCCTTGTTTAGGAATTCCCAATCCTAATGCTTTTATGATTGTTGAAACTGAATCTTCAGACATTGGTTATGGGGGTATTTTAAAACAAAGAAATAGTGTTAACTCCCCTGAACAGTTGGTCAGATTTACATCAGGAATCTGGAATTCCGCTCAAAAGAATTATTCAACTGTGAAAAAAGAAATTTTGTCTATAGTGCTATGTATCACCAAATTTCAGGATGATCTTATTAACAAAGAATTTTTACTAAGAGTTTATTGTACATCAGCTAAAGAGATTTTGCAAAAAGATGTAAAGAATTTGGTTTCAAAACAAATATTTGCTAGATGGCAAATATTTAGCTTTGATTTCCAAATTGAATTTATTAAAGGAGAAAATAATTCTTTACCTGATTTTCTAACAAGAGAATTTTACAGGGAAAAAATGAGGCCATTCAAGCCTAATACTCCTTCAAAAGAAGGAAAACCGCAGATGGCTAAGCCATTTAGCCTTCCTCCTTTAACTCCGGCAAAAACCCCACAAAGACCGGAATTCCCTTTCAAAAATAGGTATACTTTGCTAGCAGATTACCCTAAACTGCCAGCACCAGTACCTCCTACCCCATCCAAATTGATCCAATTGAGACCAAATAAACCCTTTGCTCAGGAAGCATCATCCAGCTCGTCAGTACAGACAAAAGATAGTTCTGCAATGAAGGCTCCAGAATCCTTTGCTCAAGCAGTTAATCCAAACTTAACTGCAACAAAACAAAATACTCTTCCAAAACAAGAAAAAGTTGACTTTGTAATTACACAGGTGCTACCATTGATAGCCATTGATAAAGACTATGAGACTTTCGGAATTGAAAATCTCATAAAACCATGTTATACCGATAACAACTTTGTGGATACAGACAGTCCATACAAAACTAGGAAATATTATGAAGCTATTCTCATAGATACTGAATCTATAGAGATCGAACATAACAGGGATGATCAGAACCCAGAGTTTATTAGATATTCTCGCTTCACAATAAAGAAGATTTTATCCCCTTTTGAATGGTTTACAGATCATTTACATACTCCTATTACATTATCAATACCACACAGACCACAAACTTATAATTGGCATGATTATAAGACAGCTTGGTTCCATTTCATGTACCTACGACCAAGACATACTTGGTTTGTAAAATATTGTCCAAAGGTAGTAAAAGCTACAATTCCCAGATGGTTCTACGAATTGTGAAATATTTTCGAAGGAAATTTTCAAATTCTTCCCCAACAATTTCTCAATAGGTTTGATGAATTTCAAAACAAAGAAGAAATCTCCACTCTTACAGACCATATTAAATTATCTAAATTCTTTATCCAAAAAAGAATTCCATATATCATTTCTTGGAATTTTACCAAGATCGACATTGACATGATTCGTTATCTATCCAAAGAGGTAATGATAAAAGGATGGACTCCAAAACAAATTGGAACTAAACCATCCAATACAATTCCCAGTACTACCAAAATTACTCCTGCTACTAAGGTTTCAAAGGCAGAATTGAAGGCCAAACTCAAGTTAGCAATGGATAACTTAGAAGATTACAGTGAGACTCAGATTATGCAATTAATCAATGATGCACCTTCTTCAAGAGAAAGTAGCAATGGAGACATGTGCGACCTCAAAGGAATTGCACAGTCTTATGTGGACCCTGATTATGAATAGGAAAATGACCCTTGATAAAAGCAGAGGCCAAAGATCGGAATTGCTTTAATCAATGGACAATTTACTATTCCTAAAAAGGAATCACATTCCCCAACTTTATCAAAAGTAAAGGGACCCCTTCCCGACAAACCAAAAAGAGTTGTCTAATCTAATAATGTAAAGAAAGTTTCCTTGTTCTATAAAAGGAACTTCAAAACCCCATTAGAGGCATCAGCTATTTTCCCAATACTAAAAACCTCTCTCTCTCTATGTTTCCGCTTTCTACTGTAATGTTCATATAAATAAAACTTTGTAAGTTTCCTACTACTGCTTTTATAATCTTCCTTTATTTAATAAACTTGATCTTTTGAACTTTATTTTCTATGTTAGATTGGCTTTGAGACATGAGATGTAGACTTTCGCTGTTTCTTTAAAAGATTTGATATGAGAAATATCTTTTGAACTCTTAATCTCTATTATCTTGTATGGATGTATGCTAAATGGCTTGTATGAGGCCTCTCATTGTCTTGTACGCCATGTCACGTCTAGGGGGTACCTTGGGTCGTGACAACCCTAAGCCCTAAAACATTAACCCTAAGAAATCCTAAAACCTAAGAAACCCTAAGCCCTAAAAACCATTAAAAACCCTAAAATTAAAAGACCCTAAAAACCCTTTAAAAGTCCTAAAAACCTTTAAAAAACCTACAGCTAAAGAAACCATAAGCCCTAAATCCTACACCCTAAAAAACCCTAAACCTAAAACCCTAAGAGAACCTTAATCCCTAATCCCCAAGAAACCCTAAATCCTAAGAAACCTTAAACCCTAAAAAATCCTTTAAAACCCTAAACCTAAAAAAACCCTAAAAATAATCCTAAGCATTAATCTCTGAACCCTAAAAAACCCTAAACCCTAAACTTTAGGGCTTAAACCCTGAACCCTAAGTCCTAAGCCCTAAGAAACCCTAAAATCTAAGAAACCCTGAACCCTAAAAACTCCTAAAGAACCTTTAAAAACTCTAAACCCAAAAAAACCTAAGCCCTAAACCCTAAAAACCCCTAAAAATACCTTTTAAAAAACCTTTAAAAATCCTAAACCCAAAAAAACCTAAGCCCTAAACCCTAAACCCTTAAAATACCCTAATCCTAAAACCCTAAACCCTAAAGATCCTACAAACCATAAAAATCCTACAAACCCCAAAAAACCCTCAAAAAAACTAAACCTAAAAATCCCTAACCCCTAAAGCCTAAACCTAAAAAAACCTACAAAAAACCTAAACCTTAAAAATCCTAAGCCCTAAACCCTAAATCCAAAAAAATCCCTAAACCTAAAACCCTAAACATTAAACCCTAAACCATAAAAAATCCTAAACCCTAAACCTTAAGAAACCCTAAACCCTAAGAAACCGCACGAAACCCTAAGAAATCGTAAGAAAGACTAAACCCTAAAAAACTCTAAAAACAATAAACCTAAAACCCTAAACCCTAAAAAACCCAAAACCGTAAGAAACCTAACACCCTAAACCCTAAGAAACCCAAACCCCTAAGAAATCCTACACCCTAAACTTTAAACCCTAAAAAACCTTTAAAAACCTAAACCTAAAAAACCATAAAAAAACCCTAAAAAACCTTTAAAAGCCTAAACCTAAAAAACTTTTAAAAGCCTAAACCTAAAAACCCCTAAAACCCTAAACCTAAGAAACCCTAAAAATTCCTAAGACTAAACCTTAAACCCTAAACCCTAAGAAATTCATAGACTTATTTCTGCAAACCAATCCGGTTTTGTTAAAGGGAGGAGTATCTCAGAGAATATCATGCTTGCACAAGAAATCGTTCAGGGCATCAAGCAAAAGAATCCAGGAGGAAATGTGGTTATAAAACTCGACATGGCCAAAGCTTATGACAGAGTTTCTTTGGCTAAGAGTATGCAGCGGAGTTATGCAGACCGCAGGTGTCGACCGTTGAGATTTGTCGTGGGTGATAGAGTATTCCTCTGAGTATCGCCCATGAAGGGCGTGATGAGATTTGGGAGGTGGGGCAAGCTTAGCCCCAGGTATTTTTGGCTGTTTGAGATTTTGAGGGCAATTGGTGAGGTGGCTTATGAGTTAGCTTTACCTCCAGCATTCTCACCTGTTCATCCGATTTCAATGTTTCGATGCTGCGCCGTTATGTTCCATATGAGTCTCATGTGCTCCAGTATGATTCAGTTGAGTTGGATGATCGCCTGACCTATATTGAGGAGCCAATTGCTATTTTGGCCTGAGATGTGAGGCAGCTAAGGTCGAGAGTCATTCCTGTAGTTAAGGTCCATTGGAGGCATCGTCCAATGGAGGAGGCTACCTGGGAGACCGAGCGGGAGATGCGAGAGCAGTTCCCCAGCTTATTCGAGCCCTCAGGTATTTCTTGATTCTTACTTTCAAAGACGAAAGTCCTTTTAGTAATGGATGTTGAATGACCCTCTAGGTCATTTCTGTGTTAATCCCTCCTTTCTGTCATATAGAGCTTTCCTGTAGCAACCCCAAGTCATTTATGACTTGCTGGCTTTGACTGTTCGGTCGCCTGGTCATTCGTTTGGTTTTTATGCATGTTTTCCTATTTTGGAGCTTTTGAACCTTGAAAAGTTGATATCGGTCATAACGTTAGGTAAACGACCTACGATGGAAATTTTGATGTTTTCATCATCTCCGGAGCGGCCAAATTAGGCTAGAAGCAAGGTTTGCCCGAGCTCCGGGGTTTCTGGGGTGATTTTGGGGCAAGTTAACTCTTTAGCCTTTGAAATTTAGCTTAAAGTTGACTTTGGTCAACATTCTTGGTAAACAAGCTCAAATGAAAATTATGACACCGTGGTTAGTTTTGGAATGCCGAGTTTGGTCTGGAATGAACCTTCGAGAACTTTCGAGAGTTTTCGATCAAAATTCGAGGCCTCCGGTAGAAATTGGCTAAAATTGCTCTTTGGGTGTGGGACCCACTTTTTGTCGAAACGAGCTTGTATGAAAATTTTGACTATGCCATTGAGTTCGAAACGTCGAATTTGAGAGGGTAGCATATTTCATTTGCGTGCCGGGGTTCCCAACGAATCCTGAGCACCTCGTCGGAATTTTGGAGTTGCAAAAACTCACCTATTCCAGCTGTCAAAAATGCAGACATCCGATCTCTCCGCATTCGCAGGATAGGCTCCGCGTTTGCGGAGGAGTTAGGGAGTCTACTCCATGTTCGCGGGACAGAGACCGCATTCGCGGAGGTCTGGGTACTGGTGCTCCGCGTTCGCGTGGCTTCTTCGCGTTCACGGAGGTCTGTGAGGATTGGGTATTCTTGTGCTCCACGTTCGCGGGTCTTGTGGCCGCGTTCACGGAGATGATGCTGGTTTCCTTCCGTGTTCGTGGGCCTGGGGTTGCATTCGTGAAGCTATGATTTATTTCCCTCCGCGTTCGCGGAGCTTTGGCCACTTTCACGGAGTTGAGCGGGGTTTAGTGGTTATATAATGGAGGTCGAGGCTCATTTGGATGATATCTTTGAAAATTCATATCTCCCTCTTCGATTGTCATTTTTTTGTGATTCAAAATCCCAGGCGTTCAAAATTTTGTTGGCTTCATGGGTTTTTTGTTGATTAGCATTAGGTACTCATCGATTGTCGTGAAATCGAGGCGTAAGTTGCTTTCTTGGCCTAATTGTGTAAAGTTTTGTATTTTCTTGTGTTGGCTATTTGGAGCTGATTCGAGCCCCGTTTAGCATTCCATTTATGGCTACAGGTTAGGGGGAGGATTTGGGACCTCTTCATGGAATCAATTCTAAAAAATCCAGAGCGGGTCTCACGTTCCCGATTTTGACTTCGAAATTAGTGTGTCTCTGATTTTGTTGATTTTAGTGTCTAAACGACCATATTGACGTTGTGACTCTATTTTTGACAGCGGGACAGCTGTTTGAGGCTGTTTGGAAGGGTAAATCTCCGGTAGAGTGAGTTAGAGCAAGCGTGATCTGCCTTTTGGTAGGTTACGACTTCCCTTCTTTTTAGATTGAGCTTGAATGCGTGATTACTTGTGAACTTGTGTAAATCTTGGGTTTAGCAGCTAGTGTTGTACTTCTTCTTCTCCATTTTCCTTCTTTTAGAGTTGATTAAGAAAACATAAAAGACCTTAAAACCTCTAAACCTAAAAAACCCCAAACCTAAAAAACTCTAAAAAACCCTAAACCTAAAAAATCCTAAACCTTATAACCCTAAAAAACCCTAAGCCTTAAACCCTAATCCTAGAAATATAATCATAAAACCCCTTGAAACCCTAAACCCTAAATCCTAAGAAACCCAAAACCCTAAACCCTAAAAAATCTAAAACCTTAAACCTTAAACCCTAAGAAAACCCCAAAGCTAAAAAATCTAAACCCAAAACCCTAAACACTAAACCATAAAAAACTCTAAACTCTAAATCCTAAGAAACCCTAAAAAACCCTAAACACCTTGAAAAGTCCTAAACCTTAAAAAAAACTTTAAACCTTAAACCCTAAACTCTAAGAAATGCTAAACCCTAAACCCTAAACCCTAAAAAACCTTAAAATCGTCTAAACATAAAAAAAACCCTAAAAACCCATAAACAAAAAAACACTTAATAAACTCTAAACCCTAAACCCCAAAAAAAAACCTAAATCTAAAACCCTAAACCCTAAAAATTCTTTTAAAATCCTAAATCTAAAAGACCCTAAAAACCCTACAAAACCCTAAAAACCTTTTTAAAATCATAAATAAAAAAACCATAAAAAACCCAAAGCCCTAAACCCAAAACCCTAAAAAATCCTAAAAAACCCCTAATTCCTAAATCCTATGAAACTATAAACCCTTAAAAATCCATTAAAAACTTTAGAAAACCCTAATTCTAAAAAACCTTAAAAAACCCTAAGCCCTAAATCCAAAAACCCTAATCCAAAAGAACCGCCTTGATTTCTTCTACAGCTTGCTTTGACTATAGTATGGGGGCTACACAACACTAGCATGGAGCCTTCATCGTCCTTTTTGGGTGCTACCGAGCCTTTGTTCATTATAGTCTCCCTTATTTATGCTTTCCTAGTCTCTTTGTATCGAGAGGAGTCCTCTCTTTTAGGTGCATCGTTCCTAGGATTTCTTTTCTAGTATTGGGGATGAGTTGGCTAGACTTAGTAGGTTGGCCGACTTATGAACCACCATAGGATCAGAGGTAAGGTTTATGTCCCCCTCTTTGTACTTTTGCTTATTTTATTTATGCTAAGGCCTGGGGGTGTTGCTA
The DNA here is from genome assembly GCA_018342035.1 of Solanum appendiculatum. Classification (NCBI taxonomy): domain Eukaryota; kingdom Viridiplantae; phylum Streptophyta; class Magnoliopsida; order Solanales; family Solanaceae; genus Solanum; species Solanum appendiculatum. Next base: position 221,109 of record JAGDQO010000293.1, read on the forward strand.
AACCCCTAACCCCCCAAGGGTCGTTAAAAAAAATTTAAGAAACCTTTAACCCTAAGAAACCCTAAACCATAAGAAACCTTAAACCCTAAGAAACCAAAAGAAACTCTAAACCCTAAGAAACTCTAAACATAAAACCCAAAACCCTACACCTTAAACCCTATGAAATCCTAAACCCTAAGAAAGCCTAAACCCTAAACCCTAAAAACTCTAAACTCTAAGAAACCTAAAACCTAAGAAACCCTAAAAACCTTTAAAAAAGCCTAAACCTAAAAGACTTTAAAAACCCTTTAAAAACACTAAATCTAAAAAACCCTAAAAAACTAAATCCTAAACCCTAAACCATAAGAAATCAGAAGAAACCGTAAACCTTAATCCCAATGAGACCCTAAACACTAAACCCTAAACCCTAAGAAACCCTAAATCCTACACCTTAAGAAACCTTAAACCCTAAGAAATCATAACCCAAAAACCTTACAAACCCTAAACCTAAAAAAACTGAAGCCTAAACCCTAGACCCTAAAAAAATGCTATAAAAATCCTAAAGCTAAAACCCTAAACCCTAAGGAATCCTAAATTATAAAAAATCCTAAACCCTATGAATCCCAAAACCCTAAGAAACACTATACCCTAAAAATCCAAAAAAAACCACTAAAAACCTTTAAAAACCCTAAACCTGAAATACCCTAAAAACCCTTAACCTAAAAAAACCCTAAGTCCTAAACCCTAAACCCTAAATAACCATAAAAAAAATCTAAACCATAAGAAACCATAAACCTTAAAAAAAAAACCCTAAAAACCTTTTAAAATCCTATACGTAAAAGAGCCTAAAAAATCCTTAAAACCTTTAAAAATCCTAAACCTAAAAAAAACCTAAGCCCTAAATCCTTAGCCCTACAAAATCCTTAAAAAACCTTAAACCTAAAACCCTAAACCCCAAGAAACTCTAAAACCTAAACCCTAAGAAACCCTGAACCCTAAACCCTAAAATATCTTTAAAAAACTTAAAAACTCCTAAACCTAAAAACCCAAAAAAAAACCTAAACCTAAAAAAACCGTAAGCCCTAAATACTAAACCCTTACAAATCCTTAACCTAAAACCCTAAAACCTAAGAAACCAAAACCAAAACCCTAAGAAAGCCAAAACCTAAACCATAAGAAACCCTAAATCTTAAAAGACCCTAAACCTAAAACCCTAAATCATAAACCTTTACCATAAGAACCTTAAGAAACCCAAAACCCTAAATCCTATGAAACCCTAAACCCTAAGAAACCCTATACCCTAAATAACCCTAAACCCTAAGAAACCCTAAACCATAAGCCCTAAGCCCTAAGCCCTAAATACTAAAAAACATTTTAAAATCCTAAACCTAAAATTCTAAACACAAAACCCTAAGAATCCCTAAACCCTAAACCCTAAGAAACCTAAAATCCTAAACCCTAATCCCTAAGAAACCCTAAATCCTAGGGAATTGTAAACCTTAAAAAACCTTCAAAAATATTAAACCTAAAAGACCCTAAGAATCCTAAAAAAAACTTTAAAACCTCTAAAAATAATTAAGCCTAAACCCTAAACCCTAAAAAATCCTAAATGAACCTAAAACTAAAACCCTAACCCTAAACCCTAAGAAACCATAAAAACAGCCCTAAACTTAAAAAACCCTAAAAACAACCCTAAACCTAAAAAAAACCAAAAAAAAAAAGCTCTAAACCCTAAACCCTAAAAACCCTTAACCTAAAACCCTAAACCCTAAACTCTAAATCCTAAACCTTAAGAAACCCTAAACCTTAAACCCTAAGAAACCCTATACCTAAGAAACCGTAAACCTTAAAAAACCTTAAAACCCTTTAAAAATCCTAAACCTAAAACACCCTAAAACCCCAAAAAAGGCCTCTAAAAACACAAAAAACCCTAAGCCCTAAATCTTAAACCCTGAAAAATTATAAAAACACGTAAACCTAAGACCCTAAACCGTATGAAAATCTAAACCCTAAGACCTAAGAAACTCTGAACGCTAAGAAACCGTAAGAAATAAACTCCAAGAAACCATAAATCATAAACCCTAAGAAACCCTAAAGAACCTTTAAAAATCCTAAACCTAAAGAACCCTAAAACAACATTAAACCTAAAAAAACCCAAAAAATCCTAAGCCTTAAGCCCTAAACCCTAAGCCCTAAAAAGCCCTAAGAAACCCTAAACCCAAAAAAACCTTAAACCTAAAACTCTAAACCCTAAGAAACCCATAACCATAAACCCTAAGAAATCCTAAACCCTGAACCTTAAACCTAAGAAACCCTAAACCTAAAACCATAAAGCCTAAATCCTAAACCCTAAATACTAAACTCTAAGAAATCCTAAACCCTAATCTTAAGAAACCTAAACCCTAAATCTCTAAGAAACCTAAACCCTAAAAACTCTAAAAACCTTTAAAAAACCTTAAACCTAAAAGACACTAAAACCCCCCAAAAAAACCTTCAAAAACCCTAAACCTAAAAAATTCTAAAAGAAACTCTAAGCCCTAAACCCTAAATCCTAAAAACATGAAACATAAAACCCAAAACCCTAAGAAACTCTAATAAACCCTATATCATAAGATACTCCAAGCCCTTAAGCCTAAGAAACCCTAAACCCTAAGAAATCCTAACCTTATAAACCCTAAAACCTTAAAAACATTTAAAAAACCCATAAACAAAAAAAATCCTAAGCCTAAACCCTAAACCCTAAGAAACCCTAAATATAAAACCCTAAACCCTAAGAAACCCTAAACCCAAAGAAACCCTAAACCCTAAAAAACCAAAAGAAAACCTAAAAGACCTTTAAAAACCCTAAACCTAAAAAATCCTACGCCTTAAACCATAAACCCAAGAAAATTCTAAACACTAAACTTTAAGAAATCCTAAACCCTAAACCTTAGGGCCTAAATCTTAAACCCTAAGCCCTAAGAAACCCTAAATCCTAAACCCAAAGAAATCCTAAAACTTAAACCCTAAGAAACCCTAAACCTTAAACCTTAAGAAATCCTAAACCCTAAGAGACCCTAAACCCTAAAAAAACCCAAAAAGCCTTAATTAAACTTTAAAAATCCTAAACCTAAAAACCCTAAGTCCTAAACCATAAACCCTTAAAACCTAAAAAAACCATAAACCAAAAATCCTAAACCCTAAACACAAAGAAAACCTATACCTTAAACCCTAAACCTTAGGAAACCCTAAACCCTAAGAAACCCAAAACCCTAAAAAACCCTAAAAACGTTTAAAAACCTAAAATCCTTTAAAAAACCTAAACCTAAAAACCATTAAAAAAATGAAGCCCAAAACCCTAAATCAAAAAACCCTAAAAACCCTTAGACCTAAAACCATACACCATAAAAAACCCTCAATCCTAAACATTAAAAAACCCTAAGCCCTAAAACCCCTAAACCTAAAAAAACCCTTAAAACCCTAAACCTAAAAAACCCTAAGCACTAAACCCTAAACCCTAAAAATCCTAAACCCTAAATTCTAAGAAACTCTAAAAACACTAAACCTAAAACCATAACTCTAAGAATCTCTAAGACACCCTAAACCCTAAGAAATTTGAAAACCTAAATCCTAAGAAATCCTAAACCCTAAACCATAAGAAACCCTAAACCCTAAGAAACCTTAAACCATAAGAAACACTAAACCCTAAAAAACCCTAAAAATCTTTAAAAAACTCTAAACCTAAAAACACCCTTAAAAACCCTTACACCTAAAACCTAAACCCTAAAAAACCCCAAAACCTAAAAACCCTTTAAAAACTTTAAATCTAAAAAACCCTAAACACTATGAAAACCTATATCCTAAACCCTATAAAACCCTAAACCCTAAGAAACCCAAAACCCTAAAAAACCCTAAAAACCTAAAAAATGAAGCCCAAAACCTTAAATCAAAAAACACTAAAAACCCTTACACCTAAAACCTTACACCATAAAAAACCCTCAATCCTAAACATTAAAAACCCTAAACCCTAAAACCCCTAAAAACCCTAAACCCTAAGAAATTCGAAAACCTAAATACTAAGAAACCCTAAACCCTAATCCTAAAAAATCTCAAAAAACCTTTAAAAATCCTAAACCTAAAAAGCACTTAATAACCTAAAAAAACTTAAAGCCTAAACCCTAAACAATAAAAAAAACCAGAACGAAAAACCCTAAACCCTAAACCCTAAGAAACCCCAAACCCTAAACACTAATAAACCCCAAACCCTAAGAAATAAAAAAAACCTAAAAACCATTAAAACACTAAACCTGAAAAACTGTAAAATAATCTAGACCTAAAAAACTCTAAAAAAACCCTAAACCCTAAAAATTTAAAAAAACTTAAACCCCAAACCCAAAAAACCCTGAATAAATCTTACACCCCAAACCCTAAATGCTAAGAAACCCAAAACCCTAAATCCTAAACACTAAGAAATCATAAGATACCCTAAAAAACCTTAATCCTAAAACCCTAAACCCTATGAAACCCTAAACCCTAAGAAACCCTAAACCATAAGAAATCCTATATCCTAAGAAACCGTAAACCTTAAAAAACCCTAAAAACCTTTTAAAATCCTACACCTAAAAGACCCTAAAAATCCTTAAAACCTTTAAAAATCCTAAACCTAAGCCCTAAACCCTAAGGCCTAAAAAATCCTAAACCTAAAACCCTAAACCCGAAGAAACTCTAAAACCTAAACCCTAAGAATCCTTGAACCCTAAACCCTAAAGCCTAAAATATCTTTAAAAACCTTAAAAACCCCTTAGCCTAAAACCCCAAAAAACCATAAGCCCTTAATACTAAACCCTTACAAATCCTTAACTTAAATCCCTAAATCCTAAACCCTAAGAAACCCAAAACCTAAATCCTAACAAAGTCTAAACCCTAAAAAACCCTAGACCTAAAACCCTAAATCATAAACCGTAAACCAAAAGAACCTTAAGAAACCCTAAACCTTAAGAAACATTAAACCCTCAGAAATTCTAAACCCTAGGAAACCCAAAACCATAAACACCAAGAAACACTAAAAATCCTAAACCCTAAACTCTAAGAAACCTAAGCCCTAAAAACCCTGAAAAAATCTATAAAAACTCTATATCTAAAATACCCTAAAACCCCTAAAAAATCTTTAAATACCCTACACTTAAAAAAACCCTTAAAAACCCTAAATACTAACAAAAACCCTAAACTCTAAATAATAAACCCTAAGAAATCCTTGACCCTAAACCCTAAAAAACCCTAAACCTAAAAAAAACCTTTAAGAAAACCTTAAAACACTAACCCTAAACAACCCCACGCCTAAATCCTAAAAAATACTAAACCCTAAGAAACAATAAACCCTTATCCCTAAGAAACCCTAAAAAAACCCTCAAAACTATAAAAAACCTTAAACCTAAAAAATCCTAAAAACCTTAAACCTACAAGGCCCTTAAAAACCCAAAAAAAACCTTTAAAACCCATAAACCTAAAAAAATCCTAAAAAACTCTAATCCCTAAACCCTAAACCCTAAAAACCCTCAAAAACCATAAACCTAAGAAATACTAAACCATAAGAAACCCTAAGGCCTAAACCCTAAGAATTTTTGAATCCTAAGAAACTTTAAACCCTAAGAAACCCTAACCCAAAAAAACCCCTAAAACCCTAAAAAAAACTTTAAAAACCCTAAGCCTAAACCCTAAAAACCCCTAAAAAGAATCCTAAATCTAAAATCTAAACCCTAAACCCTAAAAAACCCAAAGAATACCCTAAAAGACATTAAAAACTCTAAACCTAAAAAACCCAAAACCTAAGAAACACTAAAAAACCTAAGCCCTAAACCCTAAACCCTAAAAAACTCAAAACTCTAAACCCAAAGAAACCCTAAGCCCTAAGAAACCCTAAACCCGAAACCCTAAGAAACCCTAAAACCTAAATCCAAATAAACCCTGAACCTTAAGAAACCCTAAACCCTAAAAAAACTTTAAAAACCCTAAACCCTAAAAATCTATAAATAAAAAACCTAAACCTAAAGTCTGAAACCCTAAACCTTAAGAAACCCTAAACCCTAAGAAACCTTAAACCATAAGAAATACTAAACCCTAAACCATAAACCCTAAAAATTCTTAAACCCTAAGTAACCCTAAACTCTAAGAAACCTAAGCCCTAAAAAACTCTGAAAAAATCTATAAAACCCCAGTTTCTAAAAGACCCTAAAACCCCTAAAAAAAACCTTTAAAAGCCCTAAAAAACCTTCAAAAACCCTACACTTAAAAAAACCCGTAAAACCCCTAAATCCAAATAAAAACCCTAAACTCTAAATAATAAACCCTGAGAAATTCTTGACCCCAAACCCTAAAAAGCCCTAAACCTAAAAAAACCTTTAAAAAAAACTTAAAACACTAACCCTAAACAACCCTACGCCTAAACCCTAAAAAACCCTAAACCCTAAGAAACCATAAAACCTTATCCCCAAGAAACCTTAAACCACAAGCCCTAAAAAAAACCATTAAAAACCTTAAACCTAAAAAATCCTAAAAAACCCTAAAAACCTTTAAAAACCTTAAACCTAAAAGGCCCTTAAAAAACCCAAAAACCTAAACAAATCCTAAAATCCCTAATCCCTAAACCCTAAAAACCCTCAAAAACCCATAAACCTAAGAAATACTAAACCATAAGAAACCCTAAGAAATTTTAAACCCGAAGAAACTTTAAACCCTAAGAAACCTTAACCCTAAAAAACCCCTAAAACCCTACAAAAATTAAAAAACCCTAAACAAAAAAAACCCTAAGCCTAAACCCTAAAAACCCCTAAAAAGAACTCCGAATCTAATACCTCTATCCTAAACCAAAGAAACCCTAAACCCTACAAAAACCCAAAGAAAACCCTAAAAGACCTTAAAAACTCTAAACCTAAAAAATCCAAAACCTAAGAAACAGTAAAAACCTAAGCCCTAAACCCTAAACCCTAAAAAACCCAAAACTCTAAACCCTAAGAAACCTAAACTTTAGTGCCTAAACCTTAAACTCTAAGCCCTAAGTAACTCGAAACCCTAAGAAACCCTTAAACCTAAACCCAAATAAACACTAAACCTTAAGAAACCCTAAACCCTAAAAACCCCTAAAAAAGCCTTAAAACCCTAAACCTAAAAAATTCTAAGCCCTAAACCCTAAAAATCTATAAAAAAAAATCCTAACATAAGGTCTTAAACCCTAAACCATAAGAAACCCTAAACCCTAAGAAACCTTAAACCATAAGAAACCCTAAACCCTAAAAAACCCTAAAAACCTTTAAAATATTCTAAACCTAAAAACCCTAAAAGAACCTAAGCCCTAAACCCAAAAACACCTTTAAAAACCCTTACACCTAAAACCTAAACCCTAAAAACTCTAAAACCACCAAAACCTAAAACCCTTTTAAAAACATTAAATCTAAAAAACCCTAAACCCTAAAAAAATCCTAAACCCAAAACCCTAAGAAACCCCATAGAAATCCTAAACACTAAACCTAAGGGCCTAAACTGTAAACCCTAAGCCCTAAGAAACTCTAACCCTAAACCCATAGAAACCCTAAAACCTCAACCCTAAGAAACCCTAAAACCTAAGAAACTTTCAACCCTAAACAACCCTAAAAAACCTTTAAAAACCCATAAGCCTAAGAAATACTAAACCATAAGAAACCCTAAGGCCTAAACCCTAAGAATTTTAAAACCCGAAGAAACTTTAAACCCTAAGAATCCCTAACCCTAAAAACCCCTAAAAAGAATCCTGAATCTAAAACCTAAATCCTAAACCCAAAGAAACCCTAAAACCTAAAAAAACCCTTAGAAAACCCTAAAAACCTTTAAAAACTCTAAACCTAAAAAATCCAATACCTAAGAAAAACTAAAAACCTAAGCCCTAAACCCTAAACCCTAAAAAACCATAATAAACCCTAAGCTTTAGGGCCTAAACCTTAAACTAAGAGCCCTAAGAAACCGTAAACCCAGAACCCTAAGAAACCCTAAAACCTAAACCCAAATAAACCCTAAACCCTAAGAAACCCTAAATCCTAAGAAACCATAAACCCTTATCCCCAAGAAACCCTAAAAACACCTTAAAACCATTAAAAAACTTAAACCTACAAGGCCTTTAAAAACCCAAAAAAACCTTTAAAACCCATAAACCTAAGCCCTAAAAAACTCTAAAAAAATCTATAAAACCCCTATTTCTAAAAGACCCTAAAACCCCTAAATAACCCTTAAAACCCCTAAATCCAAACAAAAACCCTAAACTCTAAATAATAAACCCTAATAAATTCTTGACCCTAAACCCTAAAAAGCCCTAAACCTAAAAAAACCTTTAAAAAAAACTTAAAACACTAACCCTAAATAACCCTACGCCTAAACCCTAAAAAACCCTAAACCCTATGAAACCATAAAACCTTATCCCCAAGAAACCCTAAACCACAAAGCCTAAAAAAACCATAAAACCATTAAAAACCTTAAACCTAAAAAATCCTAAAAAAACCCCTAAAATCCTTTAAAAACCTTAAACCTAAAAGGCCCTTAAAAAACCCATAAACCTAAACAAATCCTAAAAACCCTAATCCCTAAACCCTAAAAACCCTCAAAAACCCATAAACCTAAGAAATACTAAACCATAAGAAACCCTGAGAAACTTTAAACCCTAAGAAACCTTAACCCTAAAAAGCCTCTAAAACCCTAAAAAAATTCAAAAACCCTAAAAGACCTTAAAAACTCTAAACCTAAAAAATCCAAAACCTAAGAAACACTAAAAACCTAAGCCCTAAACCCTAAATGCTAAACCCTAAAAAACCCAAAACTCTAAACCCTAAGAAACCTAAACTTTAGTGCCTAAACCTTAAACTCTAAGCCCTAAGAAACTCGAAACCCTAAGAAACCCTAAAACCTAAACCCAAATAAACCCTAAACCTTAAGAAACCCTAAACCCTAAAACCCCCTAAAAATGCCTTAAAACCCTAAACCTAAAAAATCCTAAGCCCTAAACCCTAAAAATCTATAAAAAAAATCCTAACATAAAGTCTTAAACCCTAAACCATAAGGAACCCTAAACCCTAAGAAACCTTAAATCATAAGAAACCCTAAACCCTAAAAAACCCTAAAAACCTTTAAAATATTCTAAACCTAAAAACCCTAAAAAACCTAAGCCCTAAACCCAAAAACACCTTTAAAAACCCTTACACCTAAAACCTAAACCCTAATAACTCTAAAACCACCAAAACCTAAAACCCTTTTAAAAACATTAAATCTAAAAAACCCTAAACCCTAAAAAAATCCTAAACCCCATAGAAATCCTAAACACTAAACCTAAGGGCCTAAACTGTAAACCCTAAGCCCTAAGAAACTCTAACCCTAAACCCATAGAAACCCTAAAACCTCAACCCTAAGAAACCCTAAAACCTAAGAAACTTTAAACCCTAAACAACCCTAAAAAACCTTTAAAAAACCATAAACCTAAGAAATACTAAATCATAAGAAACCCTAAGGCCTAAACCCTAAGTATTTTTAAACCCGAAGAAACTTTAAACCCTAAGAAACCCTAACCCTAAAAACTCCTAAAAAGAACCCTGAATCTAAAACCTAAATCCTAAACCCAAAGAAACCCTAAAACCTTAGAAAACCCTAAAAAACCTTTAAAAATTCTAAACCTAAAAAATCCAAAACCTAAGAAAAACTAAAAACCTAAGCCCTAAACCCTAAACCCTAAAAAACCCTAAGAAACCCTAAATTTTAGGGCCTAAACCTTAAACTTTAAACCCTAAGAAACCCTAACCCTAAAAACTCCTAAAAAGAACCCTGAATCTAAAACCTAAATCCTAAACCCAAAGAAACCCTAAAACCTTAGAAAACCCTAGAAAACCTTAAAAAACTCTAAACCTAAAAAATCCAAAACCTAAGAAAAACTAAAAACCTAAGCCCTAAACCCTAAACCCTAAAAAACCCTAAGAAACCCTAAATTTTAGGGCCTAAACCTTAAACTAAGAGCCCTAAGAAACCGTAAACCCGGAACCCTAAGAAACCCTAAAACCTAAACCCAAATAAACCCTAAACCCTAAAAAACCCTAAACCCTAAGAAACCATAGACCCTTATCCCCAAGAAACCCTAAAAAACCTTTAAACCATTAAAAAACTTAAACATTCAAGGCCCTTAAAAACCCAAAAAAACCTTTAAAACCCATAAACCTAAAAAAATCCTAAAAAACCCTAATCCCTAAACCCTAAATCCTAAAACCCTCAAAAACCGTAAACCTAAGAAATACTAAACCATAAGAAACCCTAAGGCCTAAACCCTAAGAATTTTTAAATCCTAAGAAACTTTAAACCCTAAGAAACCCTAACCCAAAAAAACCCCTAAAACCCTAAAAAAAACTTTAAAAACCCTAAGCCCAAACCCTAAAAACCCCTAAAAAGAATCCTAAATCTAAAATCTAAACCCTAAACCCTAAAAGACATTAAAAACTCTAAACCTAAAAAACCCAAAACCTAAGAAACACTAAAAAACCTAAGCCCTAAACCCTAAATCCTAAAAAACTCAAAACTCTAAACCCAAAGAAACCCTAAGCCCTAAGAAACCCGAAACCCTAAGAAACCCTAAAACTTAAACCCAAATAAACCCTGAACCTTAAGAAACCCTAACAAAAACCTTACACTCTAAATAATAAACTCTAAGAAATCCTTGACCCTAAACCCGAAAAAACACCAAACCTAAAAAAACTTTTAAAAAAAATTAAAACACTAACCCTAAACAACCCTATGCCTAAACCCTAAAAAACTCTAAACCCTAAGAAACCATAAACCCTTATCCCCAAGAAACCCTAAATCAGAAACCCTAAAAAAACATTAAAACCATTAAAAACCTTAAACCTAAATAATCCTCAAAAACCCGAAAAACCTTAAACCTAAAAGGCCCTTAAAAACCCCTAAAAAATCCTAAACCCTAAAAACCCTCAAAAAACCATAAACCTAAGAAATACTAAACCCTAAGAAACCCTAAGAAACTTCAAACCCGAAGAAACCCTAACCCTAAAGAACCCCTAAAACCCTAAAAAATTTTAAAAACCCTAAGCTTAAACCCTAAAAATCCCTAAAAAGAACCCTGAATCTAAAACCTAAATCCTAAACCCAAAGAAACCCTAAACCCTAAAAAAACCCATAGAAAACCCTAAAAGGCCTTAAAAAACTCTAAACCTAAGAAAAACTAAAAACCCAAGCCCTAAACCCTAAACCTTAAAAAACCCAAAACTCTAAACCCTAAGAAACCCAAATTTTTAGGGCCTAAACCTTAAAGTCAAAGCCCTAAGAAACCGTAAACCTGAAACCCTAAGAAATCCTAAAAAACCCTAAACCTAAATAAGCCTAAGCCCTAAACCCTAAAAATCTATAAAAAAAATCTAAACCTAAAGTCTTAAACCCTAAACCGTAAGAAACCCTAAACCCTAAGAAACCTTAAACCATAAGAAACCCTAAACCCTAAAAAACCCTAAAAATCTTTTAAAAACTCTAAACCTAAACACCCTAAAAAAACCTAAACCCTAAAAAACCAAAAGAAAACCTAAAAGACCTTTAAAAACCCTAAACCTAAAAAATCCTACGCCTTAAACCATAAACAAAAGAAAATCCTGAAACCTTAAGACACCCTAAAACCTAAACCCAAATAAACCCTAAACCTTAAGAAACCATAAACCCTAAAAACCCTAAAAAAACCTTTAAAAACCCTAAACCTAAAAAATCCTAAGCCCCAAACCCTAAAAATCTATAAATAAAAAACCTAAACCTTAAGAAACCCTAAACCCTAGGAAACCCTAAACCTAAAACTCTAAACCCTAAGTAACCCTAAACTCTAAGAAACCTAAGCCCTAGAAAACCCTGAAAAAATCTATAAAAACCATATATCTAAAAGACCCTAAAACCCCTAAAAAAACCTTTAAAAACCCTAAAAAAACCTTCAAAAACCCTGCACTTAAAAAAACCCTTAAAAACCCTAAACCCTAACAAAAACCTTACACTCTAAATAATAAACCCTAAGAAATCCTTGACCCTAAACCCTAAAAAACCTCAAACCTAAAAAAACTTTTTAAAAAACTTAAAACACTAACCCTAAACAGCCCTATGCCTAAACCCTAAAAAACTCTAAACCCTAAGAAACCATAAACCCTTATCCCCAAGAAACCCTAAATCAGAAACCCTAAAAAACATTAAAACCATTAAAAACCTTAAACCTAAAAGGCCCTTAAAAACCCCTAAAAAATCCTAAACCCTAAACCCTAAAAACCCTCAAAACACCATAAACCTAAGAAATACTAAACCATAAGAAACCCTAAGACCTAAACCCTAAGAAACTTCAAACCCGAAGAAACCCTAACCCCTAAAACCCTAAAAAATTTTAAAAGCCTAAGCTTAAACCCTAAAAATCCCTAAAAAGAACCCTGAATCTAAAACCTAAATCCTAAACCCAAAGAAACCCTAAACCCTAAAAAAACCCATAGAAAACCCTAAAAGGCCTTAAAAAACTCTAAACCTAAAAAAAACAAAAAACCCAAGCCCTAAACCCTAAACCTTAAAAAACCAAAAACTCTAAACCCTAAGAAACCCAAATTTTTAGGGCCTAAACCTTAAAGTCAAAGCCCTAAGAAACCGTAAACCTGAAACCCTAAGAAATCCTAAAACCTAAACCCAAATAAACCCTAAACCCTAAAAAACCCTAAACCTAAAAAAGCCTAAGCCCGAAACCCTAACAATCTATAAAAAAAAATCTAAACGTAAAGTCTTAAACCCTAAACCGTAAGAAACCCTAAACCCTAAGAAACCTTAAACCATAAGAAACCCTAAACCCTAAAAAACCCTAAAAATCTTTAAAAAACTCTAAACCTAAACACCTTAAAAAAACCTAAACCCTAAAAAACCAAAAGAAAACCTAAAAGACCTTTAAAAACCCTAAACCTAAAAAATCCTACGCCTTAAACCATAAACAAAAGAAAATCCTGAAACCTGAAACCTTAAGACACCCTAAAACCTAAACCCAAATAAACCCTAAACCTTAAGAAACCCTAAACCCTAAAAACCCTAAAAAAACCTTTAAAAACCCTAAACCAAAAAAATCCTAAGCCCCAAACCCTAAAAATCTATAAATAAAAAACCTAAACCTTAAGAAACCCTAAACCCTAGGAAACCCTAAACCTAAAACCCTAAACCATAAATCCTAAACCCTAAGTAACCTTAAACTCTAAGAAACCTAAGCCCTAGGAAACCCTGAAAAAATCTATAAAAACCATATATCTAAAAGACCCTAAAACCCCTAAAAAAACCTTTAAAATCCCTAAAAAAACCTTCAAAAACCCTGCACTTAAAAAACCCTTAAAAACCCTAAACCCTAACAAAAACCTTACACTCTAAAAAATTAACCCTAAGAAATCCTTGACCCTAAACCCTAAAAAACCCCAAACCTAAAAAAACTTTTAAAAAAACCCTAAAAATCTATAAATAAAAAACCTAAACCTTAAGAAACCCTAAACCCTAGGAAACCCTAAACCTAAAACACTAAACCATAAATTCTAAACCCTAAGTAACCCTAAACTCTAAGAAACCTAAGCCCTAGAAAACCCTGAAAAAATCTATAAAAACCATATATCTAAAAGACCTTAAAACCCCTAAAAAAACCTTTAAAAACCCTAAGAAAACCTTCAAAAACCCTGCACTTAAAAAAACCCTTAAAAACCCTAAACCCTAACAAAAACCTTACACTCTAAATAATAAACTCTAAGAAATCCTTGACCCTAAACCCGAAAAAACCCCAAACCTAAAAAAACTTTTAAAAAAAATTAAAACACTAACCCTAAACAACCCTATGCCTAAACCCTAAAAAACTCTAAACCCTAAGAAACCATAAACCCTTATCCCCAAGAAACCCTAAATCAGAAACCCTAAAAAAACATTAAAACCATTAAAAACCTTAAACCTAAATAATCCTCAAAAACCCGAAAAACCTTAAACCTAAAAGGCCCTTAAAAACCCCTAAAAAATCCTAAACCCTAAAAACCCTCAAAAAACCATAAACCTAAGAAATACTAAACCATAAGAAACCCTAAGACCTAAACCCTAAGAAACTTCAAACCCAAAGAAACCCTAACCCTAAAAACCCCTAAAACCCTAAAAAAATTTAAAAACCCTAAGCTTAAACCCTAAAAATCCCTATAAAGAACCCTGAATCTAAAACCTAAATCCTAAACCCAAAGAAACCCTAAACCCTAAAAAAACCCATAGAAAACCCTAAAAGGCCTTAAAAAACTCTAAACCTAAAAAAAACTAAAACCTAAGCCCTAAACCCTAAACCTTAAAAAACCCAAAACTCTAAACCCTAAGAAACCCAAATTTTTAGGGCCTAAACCTTAAAGTCTAAGCCCTAAGAAACCGTAAACAAGAAACCCTAAGAAATCCTAAAACCTAAACCCAAATAAACCCTAAACCCTAAAAAACCCTAAACCTAAAAAAGCCTAAGCCCTAAAACCTAACAATCTATAAAAAAAATCTAAACCTAAAGTCTTAAACCCTGAACTGTAAGAAACCCTAAACCCTAAGAAACCTTAAACCATAAGAAACCCTAAACCCTAAAAAACCCTAAAAATCTTTAAAAAACTCTAAACCTAAACACCCTAAAAAAACCTAAACCCTAAAAAACCAAAAGAAAACCTAAAAGACCTTTAAAAACCCTAAACCTAAAAAATCCTACGCCTTAAACCATAAACAAAAGAAAATCCTGAAACCCGAAACCTTAAGAAACCCTAAAACCTAAACCCAAATAAACCCTAAACCTTAAGAAACCCTAAACCCTAAAAACCCTAAAAAAACCTTTAAAAACCCTAAACCTAAAAAATCCTAAGCCCCAAACCCTAAAATAAAAAACCTAAACCTTAAGAAACCCTAAACCCTAGGAAACCCTAAACCTAAAACTCTAAACCCTAAGTAACCCTAAACTCTAAGAAACCTAAGCCCTAGAAAACCCTGAAAAAATCTATAAAAACCATATATCTAAAAGACCCTAAAACCCCTAAAAAACCTTTAAAAACCCTAAAAAAACCTTCAAAAACCCTGCACTTAAAAAAACCCTAAACCCTAACAAAAACCTTACACTCTAAATAATAAACCCTAAGAAATCCTTGATCCTAAACCCTAAAAAACCCCAAACCTAAAAAAACTTAAAACACTAACCCTAAACAACCCTATGCCTAAACCCTAAAAAACTCTAAACCCTAAGAAACCATAAACCCTTATCCCCAAGAAACCCTAAATCAGAAACCCTAAAAAAACCTTAAAACCATTAAAAACCTTAAACCTAAATAATCCTCAAAAACCCTAAAAACCTTAAACCTAAAAGGCCCTTAAAAACCCCTAAAAAATCCTAAACCCTAAACCCTAAAAACCCTCAAAAAACCATAAACCTAAGAAATACTAAACCATAAGAAACCCTAAGACCTAAACCCTAAGAAACTTCAAACCCGAAGAAACCCTAACCCTAAAAAACCCCTAAAACCCTAAAAAAATTTTAAAACCCTAAGCTTAAACCCTAAAAATCCCTAAAAAGAATCCTGAATCTAAAACCTAAATCCTAAACCCAAAGAAACCCTAAACCCTAAAAAAACCCATAGAAAACCCTAAAAGGACTTAAAAAACTCTAAACCTAAGAAAAACTAAAAACCCAAGCCCTAAACCCTAAACCCTAAACCTTAAAATACCCAAAATTCTAAACCCTAAGAAACCCAAATTTTTAGGGCCTAAACCTTAAAGTCAAAGCCCTAAGAAACCGTAAACCTGAAACCCTAAGAAATCCTAAAACCTAAACCCAAATAAACCCTAAACCCTAAAAAACCCTAAACCTAAAAAAGCCTAAGCCCTAAACCCTAACAATCTATAAAAAAAAAATCTAAACCTAAAGTCTTAAACCCTAAACCGTAAGAAACCCTAAACCCTTAGAAACCTTAAACCATAAGAAACCCTAAACCCTAAAAAACCCTAAAAATCTTTAAAAAACTCTAAACCTAAACACCCTAAAAAAACCTAAACCCTAAAAAACCAAAAGAAAACCTAAAAGACCTTTAAAAACCCTAAACCTAAAAAATCCTATGCCTTAAACCATAAACAAAAGAAAATCCTGAAACCTGAAACCTTAAGACACCCTAAAATCTAAACCCAAATAAACCCTAAACCTTAAGAAACCCTAAACCCTAAAAACCCTAAAAAAACCTTCAAAAACCCTAAACCTAAAAAATCCTAAACCCCAAACCCTAAAAATCTATAAATAAAAAACCTAAACCTTAAGAAACCCTAAACCCTAGGAAACCCCCTAAACCCTAAAAACCCTCAAAAAACCATAAACCTAAGAAATACTAAACCATAAGCAACCCTAAGACCTAAACCCTAAGAAACTTAAAACGCGAAGAAACCCTAACCCTAAAAAACCCCTAAAACCCTAAAATATTTTAAAAACCCTAAGCTTAAACCCTAAAAATCCCTTAAAAGAACCCTGATAAATCAGAAACCCTAAAAAAACCTTAAAACCATTAAAAACCTTAAACCTAAATAATCCTCAAAAACCCTAAAAACCTTAAACCTAAAAGGCCCTTAAAAACCCCTAAAAAATCCTAAACCCTAAACCCTAAACCCTAAAAATCCTCCAAAAACCATAAACCTAAGAAATACTAAACCATAAGAAACCCTAAGACCTAAACCCTAAGAAACTTCAAACCCGAAGAAACCCTAACCCTAAAAAACCCCTAAAACCCTAAAAAAATTTAAAAACCCTAAGCTTAAACCCTAAAAATCCCTAAAAAGAACCCTGAATCTAAAACCTAAATCCTAAACCCAAAGAAACCATAAACCCTAAAAAAACCCATAGAAAACCCTAAAAGGCCTTAAAAAACTCTAAACCTAAGAAAAACTAAAAAAACTAGCCCGAAACCCTAAACCTTAAAAAACCCAAAACTCTAAACCCTAAGAAACCCAAATTTTTAGGGCCTAAACCTTAAAGTCTAAGCCCTAAGAAACCGTAAACCTGAAACCCTAAGAAATCCTAAAACCTAAACCCAAATAAACCCTAAACCCTAAAAAACCCTAAACCTAAAAAAGCCTAAGCCCTAAAACCTAACAATCTATAAAAAAAATCTAAACCTAAAGTCTTAAACCCTGAACTGTAAGAAACCCTAAACCCTAAGAAACCTTAAACCATAAGAAACCCTAAACCCTAAAAAACCCTAAAAAATCTTTTAAAAAAAACTCTAAACCTAAACACCCTAAAAAAACCTAAACCCTAAAAAACCAAAAGAAAACCTAAAAGACCTTTAAAAACCCTAAACCTAAAAAATCCTATGCCTTAAACCATAAACAAAAGAAAATCCTGAAACCTGAAACCTTAAGACACCCTAAAATCTAAACCCAAATAAACCCTAAACCTTAAGAAACCCTAAACCCTAAAAACCCTAAAAAAACCTTCAAAAACCCTAAACCTAAAAAATCCTAAACCCCAAACCCTAAAAATCTATAAATAAAAAACCTAAACCTTAAGAAACCCTAAACCCTAGGAAACCCCCTAAACCCTAAAAACCCTCAAAAAACCATAAACCTAAGAAATACTAAACCATAAG